>JASKGO010007900.1:0-14011 GCA_030556065.1 Holobus sp. GC000080 | reverse complement strand
CGGCTGGACGAACACTGGGTTGATTTTAATTCTATATTTGAAAGAGCGCAACTCATAATTAATTTTTACAATAAAATAAATCTAAGTATGCAACTCTCTTTTCTGAGTGACACGGAACACAAATCATAGTTTTATAAGGCTCAAACTGTTTTATTGCTTGCGATTTTGGTATTTCGAAGCAAATATAAAGAAAAAAAAAAGAAAATAAATGAGAGAGAGAGAGAGAGAGGGAGGAACGGAACGGAACAAGCGAACGAATAAAGCGGTCGCGAGTGTTTTAATTAATTCGTTTTAATTGAGTTTTTCGAGTGTGTTTGCGAAAGCCATCGTGTGCGCGCCACACCGAACCTCTTTCATCGGGGAAAAACTTTAAGTGTGTGTATGTTGTGCACACAGGAGGAACCGAAAGCTGGCCGCCTCAACAAGCGCAGCGCGCGGCGCCCTTTGCATCCCCTTTTGCCGGTCCCTTCGAACGCACCAAGTGGAAGAGTCGAAGTTGTTTTAAAGGGCCAATCTAAATATCCGAGCGCAATGTTCTTTCGCAAGATTAAAAGCAAATAGACCGAAGGAATTCTTTTCGCAGGTGGACATCGCAATACCTTCCTTTCATTTCGTTCTCCGGTAAATAACTAATTGTCTCGCTGAAACAATTTGTTCCCCTAATGCGTTTTTGTTTGATTCTGCTCCTTGTCCTTTCCGTATACATTCTATGGGCGCATTAAGTAACGAAGGGAGAGAAAAAAAATAAGTTTGATATAGTATAAAGCGTAATGAAAATATATCTTCCTGTGTGCTTTCATTGCGCGCATTCTTCAGTTCCTTGACGACGGAAATTGTGCATTTTCTTTCTCAAGGAAAATGCTTCCTCGGGAAAATGAATGCGTTTTTTAGCTTCGCTCTCTCCCTGCCTCTTTCCACAGCAAATTAATTCTATTTGGTTTACTTGGCTTATTTTGCGCTGCAAGAATTTGTGCTTTTCGAATATCAGTAACAGTAATGCTGTTTGCTTAATTGCTACTGATAATGCAATATTGTTTATTAATTTAGAAATTAATTTACAAAATAAAAAAGAAAACATAAAGATAAGGAAAGGAAAAGTCAATTTACATTATTTATGAGTTTTTATTAATTATTTTCAAGAAATGAATTGCTAATTTTACTCTTTTAAAAAAGTGACATTTTTTTATAATTTTTTTTTCTCGGCCATTTAAAATCAACCATTTAAAATAAATGCCATTTTTATTATTTTTTTCCCGGCGCCTTCACCGGTTTCAAGAATCGATGGCATTTTAAAAATGTCTTTAAAAAGTATAGCTTTTAACTTGAAAATATTTCATTTGTTCTTATTAATTTACACTAACTTAATAAAACTTGCTAAATCGCCGCAATAACGAAAAAAAAAAACAGATTTTAATTGTTTTTACTCGGCGGTTTTTACACAAATTAAGTATAGACATTGATTAGGTTTGAAAACTTTCTTTTTTTGAAAAAAATATTAATCATTTCCTTATTTAATAAAGTTATAATGGTTAAAATCCGATAAATTGTATAAATTATAATTGAGAAATATTGGAAAACATTTTTTTTTTAAATTAAATTTACATAGAAAATTCCCTTCCCCTTCATTGATTTATCGACAAAGCCAAATCCAGCGAATTCAATAAAACTCAATTAACCACAAAAGCAAAAACTAATGAATTGTTAAAGCGCAACAAAAAAGCGAAGAACCTTCAAACTGAAATACGATGTCGCAACGTAATAATACTATTATCAATTTTTATGCCCTCGGAAAAGGCAAAGCAGGGAAAACGGCGGATAGCTAAGTAACGGGAGAAAGCGCAAAGAGGAAAAAAGAAAGAGGAGCGAGATGGAAATCGGGGGAAACCTGGAGTTTAAGGGTATACTCGTGTAGTATATAAACGTAGTAGAGGTAGTATGAGAAGAGTATAGTAGTAGTAACGGCGGCGGCGGCAGAGGCACGGGCAGCAGAACACGAGTACACATAGTAGGAATGTCCTTCTCGCGCTCCCTGTTTCTCTGTTACGCGCTGGCGTATAGGGTCTGTCGGCAACGCCAATCGTGGAGGCAACAGTAGCAGCAGCCGAAGCAGCAGGGCTCCATTCCATATCCACCACGTTCGGGGGCCAAGGTCGTTCCGATGCCCAGGGCCTATCAAGGTCAACGCAGGTGCTCGGCTGGCCGCTAAGAAACATATTACCATCTTGATATCGATCACTACGTGCACTCTAGTACCGTTGCCGCGGCCGCCGCCGCCGCTGCCGTTGCCGTTGCTGCCTCCGTCCGCCAACTCCGTCGACCGCCCGCGTTTCTCTCTTCTCGAACGGAACGACTCGAATCGCCGCCGGCCTTTTCTCCACTTTTACCATCCTTCCTTTCGCTGTCGAACTTCTAGCTGCTTGTTGATGTTGTTTATGATGATGTTGTTGTTGCTGTTGTTGTTTTTGTTATTTTAGCTGATAGTATTACGCAAAAGTGTATGTAACTCCATCCGAATTTACTTTTTCGGTTTTGGTTTTGGTTTTGATTTCAAATTCAACTAAAGATTCAAGATCTTTATTGCGTTTGATTATTTATTTGGGGATGATTTTTCCCTAAAGGTTTTTTTTTTGTAATTTTAAGAGTTGTTTTATTTATTGAAAAAAATCAGTTTTTTATTTTGTAAAAAGAATTAACAAGGATTAGTCTACTTTTCTAGATCTTTCACCAATGTTATAGTTGATCTTTCGAAAAATTAAAATTGTCTTTAATTCGTCAATTGTAAATCAGTTAATTGGTAGAATTTAAATAAAATTTGAATAATTTATTATATTTTTGTACTCTATAATTTTATTTATCCAAATTTTCAAATTAAGAACAATATGAGTAGATTTCGAAGGAAATTGTGTAAAACTTATATGAAAATATAAATTTAGAAAATATTTGAGAAAATGCATTGAAACTTTTTAGAAATTATTTGTCAAATTAAATGATAAATTATTAATGGTAAATTTAATTTATAAATTAACTTCCTTACCTCTGTGAGACATTAAAAAATAAAATAATTTTAGAAATTTTGAAAATTTAAAATAAAAATAAATTTAATTAATTTTTCACTAATAACCAAAAAACAAAATTTATTCTCGCTGACCGCTGTGTATAAAGAGGATGAAGATTTAAAAATAAAATTCCTCTGCTACTAATTTGATATCAAATCTTTTGCAATAAGAAACAAACAGTTTCTTTTGTCTTACTGAATTCAATAGATATCTTTTGCTAAAATCTGTCAATTTCAATCTATTAATGCTTTTATTAAAAAATTGTTTGTTTCTAATTTTTTTTTTTTAATTTTGGCAATTAAATTTACTTATATTCGTATTTTTTTTTAGAATCTATTTTATTTTTCAGCAGTTTTTTCTTATCTTTCTTGAAACAAAATTAAATACTTTTGATTTTTGCATCTTTTTACAATTCTTTAACGCGACATAGCTAAACATTGAAAATTTTAGTTTATTTAATTAACAATCATTAAATTTAAAAAAATCCACCAAAAATCTCAAAAAAAAAAAAATGAAACTGCTTAACCTTAATTAATAAATTATTCAATTTTTTCAAATAAAAACCACAAATTATTCAATTTTAAATATGTAGAGGATATATAAAGGACAAATAAGGACGTAAATTATCCTATAGGAAAAAAAGTAGGTACCCTTTAATTTGCTTTAGAATCGATAGCAAAAAAAAACTTCCGAAAGAGAATCAATAAAAATCAAATTAAAATCATATAAATAATGGAATCATCGACAAATGAACGCATCGAAAAACGTATTAGCGTAATCATTATCCGGGATCGTAGCATTTGTATTAAATTAATCGTTCTCCTAATTGCCTTCATTAGCGTACTCTCTATATTAATTGCCAAGGACGAACAGGATATGCTCTTATACTACGTACCACCACCAACACCATTACATGCATATTCTGGGCACATCACTGTATGTATATATGTACACAAATAGGTTTAGGTACTTGTAAATGTGCACATAAGCAAACATCAAAGGAGTCTCTCAGTGCAGACAATTTTGAAGACGCGCGCACTATACGTTAATTAGAGGGGAAAAATTATAGTCGCTCTCTTGTTTATTTATGTACTATAAATTATATAAAAAGGAGGATAAAGTTAATACAGTTTGTGCAAATAAAACAAATAAAAAGGGACCTTTTCACGACTAAAGCTTTAATACGGGGAGGCCAATAAAATAAAATATAATAAAATAAAATCAAATGAAACGGAATAAAATAAAAGATTCCTGGCAATTTTCCCAAAGCAGTTTTATTCGTTCAAGTCGGATACACGAAAAAAGACAATATTGACTGCACGTTATGTTTCGAAACTTGTAATGGAGGTTGTAACAGAAAAAAAAACAAAGAAACAAAAAACAAAAAAGAAACAAATGCCTAAAAATATACAATAGAAAAGTTGGACTTTTATGCAGTTTATAAAAAGTAGCATTAAAATGTCATTACTATTGGTTCCACTTAAATTTCTTTGACCGAACTTTAGAGAGAATTGCTTCAAAAGTGATTAGTTTTTGTTTGCTTTCGGAAAAGCAAGTAGAATTTTCCATAAAGTGATAACTGAAATATGGCTTTTCTTCAAATTATTATTTTATTATTTATTATTTTATTGTTACTTTTTTTTATTACTAATATTATTATTATTATTACTGTATAATAAATCTTGAAATCAGGCTAATATTAATGAAGATAAAATTAATACAATAAACGTCACTCGCTTTGCTTTACATCATAAAGAGGGAAGGCGGTCGACAAAAGCGACGTCAGACTTATGCAAATTTTATGGTAATCACTTAATTAAATTGCATTAATAAGATATTAGCGGTGTAACGTGAAAGCAACCGAAAAGGACGTCAGACACAAAAAAGCTTTTATTTTTCATTTGTATTGCTAGTTGCTTTCTCATTGTTTCCGCTGTTAATTAATTTCTCCACTATAAAGTCATTTTTTATGTTTTCTTTTTTTAAATAAAAATTTTGGGTATGATTGATTATATTTGTTCCCTAAAAATATTTTTTACTTTAATTTTAAATAAAATAATTTCCCGGCAAATTTATTTTTGGTTTAATGCTATGAAAATATTTATTCGGACATCTTCTATAACTGATAATACATTAGAAGTGGTTAAAAAAAATATTTTCCACTGTTGTAAAAAAAAAATAATTTGAGTTCTTAATATAAAAAAATTAAGGGATTTAGGTTTGTCATGACCAAAAAAAAAAACCATAATGCTATTGATTATGTGTTAAATATTGCATTGCCTTTATAAATTAAATAATGCATTTTGCGTGTAGTAATGGTAACTAGGCAAATTTATTAAATGCGGAAAGGCATAAATTATTTCGACAATATTATCGGGAACTTTATTTGCATGTTATTATTCTCACCCTTTACGAATTAAGTGGCGAAAATTGGAGAAAAATACAATTTGCGTTAGTGGTATTTACTATTACTAATACAGGGTGTCCCAGCGAAAAGTATCCAGTTGGAATAACATGAGAACTACTCATTTTAAGAAACGTCCCTGAGACACGTCAATTTTTGTTGTTGGGGGGACATCTTTTGGAATATTTCGTTATGGTGTAACAGTCACCCCCTGCCCCCAACGGCCCCCGACTTAAAAATCTTAAATGGCACGGGGGCTCGAGTGACCCCTCATTTTAAAGAGAATATTTTTTTCAATATTTCAGTGAAAACCGCATTTAAATCGATTCAATAGTTTTGTTGTAATTAATTATTGAAATTTATGCAAATTGCCCATTTCCACTTAAGGTTTTCATGTTTCCATGGTTACGAATGTTATTATTGTGATCTGTAAACAATGGGAAATAGGCGGTTTGTATCAATTTCAATAATTTATTACAACAAAACTATTGAATCGATTTAAATGCGGTTTTCACTGAAATATTGAAAAAAATATTCTCTTTAAAATGAGGGGTCACTCGACCCCCATGCCATTTAAGATTTTTAAGTCGGGGGCCGTGGGGGGCAGGGGGTGACTATTACGCCATAACGAAATATTCCAAAAGATGTCCCCGTAACAACAAAAATTGACGTGTCTCAGGGATTTTTCTTAAAATGAGTAGTTTTCATGTTATTCTAGGTGGATACTATTCGTTGGACACCTTGTAGATTGATTTTACGTAAAACTACGGATTGAAACGTATGGAGTGAATGGTTAGGGATCGAAAATTGTCACGTAACTGCTGGAAAGAGAGAGAGAGAAAAGGGAGAAGCAAATTGAAAAATATTTACGTATCGTAAATCCATAAATGGGGAAATTGTGTATGACTTTTATGATTTGATTTACCCCATACATAATATATTCTCGTCGTCGATTCGGTCGCACTCTAATAATAATACATCAATAGGTAAAAAGCAGGAAGATTTATACGTTTTCGAAAGAAAACGCGGCCGGTAAGAGGGAAATAAACAAAGCCCAAACAAAGTCTATAAATTTACTCTTTTATATTCTACATCAGAGGCGGAGAGCTTCTACATGAAGAGCTATCTGAGCACATTTCAATTTTGTTATACATTATTTATACATCAATTTCAAGCTTAATAAAATCAAGCCTTTTTCCTTTTCCTATCTAATATCTATACATTTATGCAGGTTGTCCGTGATTTTTCTATCTGTTTTTTTTTTACTTTTTTGTTTGTTTGCATTCACATTGGTTGCTTTTATAAATTAATTATAACTTTTTAATGTCGGTTGACTTAGTTATTCATTTTATGGTATTTTCTTGTTTTACCTCGATTGATATAAAGCGTGTTTACTAATAGAACCAATGAAGTGGATGTCGCGTATTTAACAATTATTTCCGGAAAACCGGAAAGACACAGATTAATTTTAATTCTTGATTTTGAGAATAGATTATGTGCCGTATAAAATAAAAGTGAAATTTAAAAAATTGAATAAGTGGTTTTTGAGTAAATATGATTTATATGTTCTCGACCTATAAATGGACACCGGTTACTTAAAAATTATTTCTGGAAAACCGGAAAGAAATAAATGAAATTTTATTTTATGATTTTGTTAAAGGATAATATTCTCCATAAAATAAGAGTGAAAATTAAAAAATCGAAAAAGTGAATTTAGAGAAAAGTTGACATAAATCAGGCACTTCTTGTCTATACTCTATAAGGACGGACAGCGCTCACTTAAAAATTATTTCCGGAAAACCGGAAAGATATAAATAAAATTTTCTTTTCGATTTTGATAAAGGACAATATATTCCAAAAATTCGTAGTAATAATTTGACAGTACAACGAGAATATGATCAGTGATTACATTTGCAGTTTTTTTACGAGAAACTCCATTGAAACTAATAAAGAAGAAATTAATAATTAATAATATTATTGCTTCATTAACTTTTTTTTTTAATTTAAAATTTATGTGTTATTAACAATCATTATTCTTAAATTTAAAAACTTAAAAATTGAGAGAAAATATTTCATGTAGTAATTTCAAAATAAATTATGAAAAAAAAAATCGGTAATAATTCTCTTATGACTTCCAAAATTCCCCTTTTTTCCACAAAAGCAAACTTTCATAAAAAATAAAAAAGATTTTCCCTCATCAGTTACAAATATTACACAAAAATATCATATTTAACATTGTGTTTACCGATAAGATAAACTGAATGTAATATTTTTTGATAATTTTTGTAATTTACAATTAAATTAAATTGCACACAGTTAAAATTAGAAAGCTGTTTATCTATAATTTCTTGGCGAAAAGAAATGACTTCGCAAACAAAAGCAAACGAAAAGAAGCAGAAAAGAAGGAGAAAGAAAAAGAGCTCTCTGAGGTCGAAAAGCGAATATATCAACGGAGCCGGTGCGTGCCTGGTGTAAATGGGCGATTCATCAAAAACTTCACCGTTCCACCCATCATCATCATCATCATCGCGCGCAAACACCGCCGAAATATGCCACGCACACACAACATGCACCCCCCCGACATATCCTTCCTCCTGGCAGCCTTTATTTAATTCCTCGTTCACGAACCGATATTTCCACGCGGCCTACGAAAACCGGAAGCGCTTAGGTGTTGCACTCGCTTCCATCCAACACACCAACACCAATACCAACCCACCCACCCGATACACTAAATACCTTTACGGGTACAACACTCGGATTCGGCGTTAAGTGATTTAAAGGGGTTGAACTGCTGCCGCCGCCAACAGAACACCATTGCATTGGTTTTTGTTGTTTTGTTTTTATTATCGGCGCCGGCCATTTGCATATGATTGTGCGTGTGTACGTGTGTGCGCGTGCATGTGTGTATATGTATATGTGTAACATGTTTACGGCTCTTATTACGACGCATAATTAATGGCGACTAATTGAAAACGGCGCATCGGTCTAATTAAACAAAGGATCGTGATTGTTGTTTGGCACGTTTTATCGTCTATAACGTCACGTTTCGTTGGCGTTCATTAGGGGTGGCCGGCAAACGGACAAATTTATTTGTGCATTTGTTATAACTGGCTTTGCGTTCGTTTGAGGCCTGCGAAATAGAACACCCTCGGATTATCTGATGGCCTCAGAACGGGGACGAGAGTGCCGAGCTTATTTGCTGCACCCGAAATCATATAGTCTATTTGATGTGGCTCGCTTGCAAATCAAAACAGTTTTATTTATTTTGTTTTTGTTTTTTCCGATAATTTAATTTCTTATTTGATTATTTGTTTGTGTCTGGTTTTATATTCAATTTTTTTTTCTTTTTTTCTTCTTTCTTATTTAAAATAGATCGGTATGAATTAAATTAAAACAAAAAAATTGTTTAAATCGTTTTAGCTCTGATGAGGGACCCAGAATTTTGGGGTCCGAAACATTAACAATAAATCGATGAAACAATTAGTTGCTTCTTTGAGTTTTTTACTTTTAAGCCATTCAAAAAGAAATACTACCACAAATTAACAATAAACAAATGACAATTTCATCATCGATACTCTTTGCTCATTTATTTGGTAAGATATTTTTTGAATTTTACATTTTTTTCTGTTTTTAATTGTTTTCATAATTTTATTTCCTTTGACCGCATGCAATTTCTATATGATTATTAGCCAATTAGCTAATTGTTATTGTGCAATATTTTAGTCATGATGAAGGCTCGCGAAACTCGTGGCTGAAATGTTGGTACGAATAAATGGACGAGTAATTGGTGTACTTAGTGTACAAATGAGTTTGATCTGCCGACCACAAAGGCACTTCAACCTCTCGCAAATCATGTAATGTTTCATGAGATTATATTTTCCATTTTGGAATTTGATATTCGAAAAGTAACACTAAATTAGAAAAGTAAATCTATTCATTTTTCAAAATCATCATCCAACATTTTTACACTTTCTCAAAATTTGCTGACTTCTATTTTAAACGTTTGGTCTTTATAAACCCTTTAATTTTTTAGCAGAACTATATCTCTTTATGCCCTTTATTTTTCGAGATTCTGATTTTTCAAAAATAAAATATTGTCATTCTTCAGTAACATATTAAAAAAAATCCCAACCACTGATTTTTATTTGGTTTTTATTTTCCTAATCTCCAATTTTGATTAAAAAGTAAACCAAAGAGGATGTTTTTAAAAGAAATCAAGACAAAACACTATCTTATAATTTATTACAATATATTTATATATATTTTTTTTTTGTTTGATCCTTTTAAACCCTTTAATTTCTAATTTCTTACCAAAACCATCTCTCTTTACTTTTTAGTTTTCGAGATATGTAAAGAGTAGTCAAAATAAGAAATTTATTTTTTCTATCATATTAAATGTGACCCTAAATTAGTCATATCCCTAGATTTTTTTTAAAAGCAATGAAAAAAAAAATCAATAAAAAAATGGAATTTGAGTATTACAAACTCCAAACTCCCAAATAATAATAGATCAAACAAACGACTTTGCTCATACACGGAATTTATTACAAAATACAAAATGAATAAATCCTCACATATAACTATAGTATATAAATATAGTACAGAACAATATTCAAACAAAGCTTATCAAAATGTATATCTCTATATATAGGTGTTATATATACATGGATGTGTATGTGTGTGTGTGTGTGTGTTGGCATGTGTAAAGTGATCGCAAAGACCTCCGGGGAGTCCGCATTGAAATGATTCCACTGTACGCACGGGTCATGCGAGCGACCCAATGGCAATGGTACCAATCGAGCAACAAACAGGACTCTCGCAATAATTATAATCATCGCCCATCCCTCAAACGCCGCTGCTTGTTGTCCATTATTAGAGCTGGGAATTGAAATCGCATTCTGATTAGCCGCGTCAGCAACGGAACGAAAAATGGCCCCCCGCACTCTCTCTTTGTCTCTCTCTCTCTCTCTGTATGTCGTTTAAATCGCAATAAAGCGTTTGCAACAAATTACGCTCGACTAAATAGACGCCCGATGAGAAATTGCCTAATCGCAAATGCAAATGCGTTTATGCGCTCCTCTCTCTTATGTGCTGCTCCATCGCATAGCCCATTATGTAGCCCACAACCACATCACTGGATTTAACCGTATTATATGTATAGTTAGTACATGGGGCTATATGTATGTAATGGCTGTGTGTGCAGAGAATTTATATGTATGGATTGCCAGCCGTATGTGGAAGCGGCAGCAGAGAGAGAGAGAGAGAGAGAGAGAAAGGTATTAATATTACTTTTGCAATTGTCCTGCTGCCTGTATAATTTCTCTTACCTGAGATCCAACTTTAGGCGACGCTCTATAAATTAGAATAGAGGGGTAACTCTTCGCAACTTGGTGCTAAGTCACTCTCGGAGACTTTAAACTACCTATTAATGCCTTGTTTCAGTGAAGTTACGTGTGAATGCATTTGTTTGCTTCTTGAAATCTTAACATTTATTATGAAAGTGCATGTTATGGATTACTTTTTGAGAAAAACAAAAACTTCCGGATTCTAAAGAAGTTTAATATTCTTGTAATTTGTAAAATTTTAAACAACATTTGATTTTAGTTTTTGATTTTGAAACTGGTGACATTTCAAATTTTCAAAATATGCTTTTTTTCTTATTAGGGCTTTGTAAACGTTTTAAGACCAGAACTATTTCTTTATGTCTTTTAGTTTTTGAGATACTGAATTTTAAAAAACTTTAAAATAAATTTTATAATTTTGCTTTGTGGTAAATAAGAGCTCTTTAAAGTGTTTTTGAGGCTTTCAAGACAATGGAGAGCTAATTCTAAACCACAATTTACCAAAAAAAAAAAGAATTAAATTTTCGCCGAATTGTTGGTTTATCACTTTTTTTGAAAATTGAATGTTCAAATTAGTAGCAGTAGAATATAAATAAAAATCAATATAATTAAGTGTATTCATTTAAAAATCAATATCAATTCAGAATTCTTTTTGTTTTTACAAAGAAATCAAAATATCGAATTCGATCGTTTCATTTGAAATAACAAGTCAGCAGGTTTTGATTTAAATAATGTAAATACGTGGTAAAAGCATCTAAAAAAGTGGAAAAAGAAAGCATAAAAAAATATTTGAAATGTAAAAACAGAATAACTAAGTAAAAGCAATAAAAATCATTTAAAATTATTAAAATGAATTAAACAAATTACTTTCTTTTTTGGTTTCCATTTTCAATAAAAAAAAACCCTAAATTATCTGATGTTGCTACCAGTAGGGATGAAAGTGCTGAGCATATTTTCAACAGCAAAATTATAGAGTCTATTTGATATGGTTCGATTGCAAACCGACACAATTTTATTTATTTGCTCTTTTTTTGTTGTTGATAATTTAATCTCCGATTTGATTATTTGTTTACGTAACGTATTTTATTATTTATTTTTTAAATTATTTATCTTTAAAAAGGATCAAATTGAATTAAAAAAAAATGATAATTAAAATTCTGCCCGGCGCTTTCACAGGCCATTCGCCTCGGTTTTTTATTAATTTATTATTTAACATCTGCTTAATTCAGATAGATGTCAACTTTCTCTTGAATTATTGTATAATATTGTTGCGTTAAGACAAAAAAATACTCAGAGTGATTTATAGGTTCTTAGTATAATTGTTCAATCCTAAGTTAGAAAAAAAAAACTTTTTTTGTACAGAACTTTGATTGCTACAGATTATTATTATTATTATTTTTTTTTTTTGCTTATATTACAACCAAAATTTTATATTAAAAATAAGCACCTTATTTCTGCCCGGCGCCTTCACACCTGTCACTCTACATTTAATCATAGATGTTTTATTTCATTCATTTATTAACATAAATCTATTACAATTATTTTTTTGAAAAATAAAGATACTTCTTAAAAATCAAAATATAATGATTATTTAAAAAGAGAAAAAACAATAACAATACAAAAATTTTGTTAGTTTTTACAAAAAAATCAAAATAAAGAATTGAAGAGGTCTATTTAAAATAACAAGTTAGTTGTTTTAGATTTTAAATCATGAGAATGCAGGGCAAAAACATTTAAAATTAAAAAGTAAATACAAATTGTTAACATAAAATAAACAAAACAAATTACTAAAAGTAATTAAAAACAAACCTTATTAAATAATCATCATAACAATTGTAATTAGAAAAAAATCAATTTGTATCGTTTTAGCTTCAATTTCCCCCAAAAACAAGATCATTTGGTTCGTGTGCAAATAATCCATAATACAAACAGAGTCGTATACGTTATAATTTGGAGAGACAGTGAGAGATATTTAGAGGGATATGATTGCGCTGTGCTGGTTTAGTGTACTCGCATGGTGTGTGAGAGGTAAGGGATAGGGTAAATGCACGCACGAATGCACCGAACGATGTAGTTACCAGCAGTGTACACCTACACATACCAACGTATAATAATAATTATTAATCGCTAATTATAACACACTCCGTAATTAACGCTACATCCGCCGTATTATTATTAATAACAATACAGAGGGAGGCAGAGAGAAAGGGAGAGAGAGATAGAGCAGGAGAGAGTAGCGTGTTACGTCGTGCGAATGTTAATCAAGCTCTGCGGGATACTTTTGCGCCCGGTATTTGCATAAATCGATATGCCCGAATAATTTGCCAGCCGTAATCCGATAATTTCGTCCTGTGTTTCAAACACCTTCTTCCTCCGTGCCTTCAGCAATGCCGCCAAGAGCGACCGGCTGCTGCTGCACTTTTACTAGTATTATTATTATCGACTTCTCCGCAACTCGTTCGTTGCAATCGTAAAGGGATCGGAATTTACTACTTCAGACCTAATTGAGTGCGTTCCTTTTTTGCTCTCTCACTAACGATAATAAATCAAATTTTACGTCTGCACTGTTTCGCGCGTTTTATTGCTTCTTTGTTACTGCTGCTGGATTTTTGTTTCATTGTTTACGGCCAATGGAAAAATATTGAAAATTGTTTGAATTAGTGATTTTAATTTTTGGATTAACTTTATATTATTATATTTAATACATTATTATTGTTTTGTATAAGTAAAATTTGTTGCACTTTTAATGGGGAAAAACGGTTTAAATAAAATTACTAATTCTCACAATATATTTTAATTATTCATAATGCTCTAATTCGTATTTATAACTGCAATAAAAGGGTGTTATCCTGCAGGATTATTTTTTTTTTTTATTCAGTTAGTATGTTTTGTTAACAAAATCTATATGGTGACAATGAAAACTATACAGGGTGATTGTTTCCAATGGCCGACTACCCATATCTGGAGAACTATCAATGTTATCGAATCCGCTTATTATCATCAAAATTCTAGTTCACCTAAAATATTTTCAACTTCAGGTCACTTCCGGTTATACCGGAAGTTGCTATCCACTTCGTTATTTCAAATAGAATTCCCCATTTTTTATTTCATATTTTGATTCCTTATGGAAAATAAAAAAGATTTTGTTAAAAAAGTTTTCTCCTATTAGGTCTACTTTCGAAGGTATTGCCGACTTCCGGTTACTTTTG
>JASKGO010007895.1:0-103356 GCA_030556065.1 Holobus sp. GC000080 | reverse complement strand
TTAATAATCTTAAATAGCATGGGGGGTCGAGTGACCCCTCATTTTAAAGAGAATATTTTTTTAAATATTATAGTGAAAACCGCATTTAAATCGATTCAATAGTTTTGTTGTAATTAATTTATGAAATTGATGCAAATTGCCTATTTCCCCTTGTTTTCAGATCAAAATTATTACTTCGGAATCATGGAAACATTAAAACCTTAAGTGGAAATAGGCAATTTGAATCAATGCATGAATCAAAAGCAAAAGATAACAATAATCGCATTGGTTCATTGCTTCACAAGTTAGCAAGGGCAAAAGATTTCATTGGTAAAGTACAAATTAGCCATCAAAACTGTAATTTAGAAAATTTTTGGTTCATCAAACTGTTAAAAGGTGACCGATGTACATGTTCATGTTTTGTATGTAGGGTTTGGCTTGGTTTGGCTTGTTTCTGAACTCCAATAGCCGAATTCGCCCCTACCACAATGGCTTTCAGTGCTACAAAAAATGTTTCAAAACGTATTTGTCGCTAAAAAACCAAGTGTATAAATAAATGATTACTATTTTATCAAGCCAATCATTATAACATATTTATTATATTTTTATATAGGATTATATAAATTTTATATTGTCAAAAAATATTAAATAGTTTTCAAAAACTATGTATCTATATGTAACTTTTCGATATACGAAAAACAATTGTTACCACATCTCATATATGGTGCGCAAGCGCGATAGCATTGAACAAAACTAGTACAAAGACTTGACAAAAACACGTAAAATTGAATAAAGCAAAGCATAAAAAGGTAACGATAAATGACGTCAATTGCAAGTGAGGCGCGAAGAAAACGATATGTATTATTAAGTTATAAACCATACTTGTATTTATGATATGTATGTATTAACTATCAAATAAAATAAAATATTAATGCAAATTAAACATTATTCTATTGTCTTACAATATTTATTTTCAGATGCATAAATAACCTTTTTTGACTTTCTTGTGCGTAAATAAATTAAATTACATCTCGATTTTTAATAATACGCCAAAACAAAACCGTAAAGAATTAACTATTGGCATTGACCCATTTTTATTGCTCCTTAAGGTAACTTTAGTAGTAAGCAGAGTATTTTTATAACAAGAAATAAATATTTATAGCTGGGTACGAGCGTGACATTCTTTTGTGGTGCAAGCGTGGTAATTCAAGAACCCGTATAATATCTAATGGAAGCCGGAACCGCGGCCTGGTGGTTCGAACCCCGGTTACAAGGTTACAATACCGAACGTCATGTGTTCGAATCCCACGGCCGGCAAGATATGGGTAGTGGTGTTTGGGTAGGCATCCCCATCACCATGGCAGAAGGACCTTCGGGTCGATAGCCTCCCTGTGCCCAAAGCACAGAAAAAATACAGTAACTAACTAACTATAATTTAGGGATGTTGATTGAAGTATTAAAAAAGTGAAAATTTTAAATTCAATTTATTGAATTTTTTAATTGAACATTTTAAACATTTCCTTGATGAAAAGTGAATTAATAAAAAGTTGCTGTTAACTTATAATCTAGTTATAATATAGTAAGTTTAAAAGGAAATTTTGAAATTTAATATTCTTATGAATACTATAGCAGTTTCAAAATCAATTAATTTTATTTGCAATGAAAGTGTATAATTTATTTCCCATTGTAGGTCATCAGTAAATAACTAATTTTCGCTATGTTTTAAATATTTTAATGATTTTAAATACACCAAAAGCACTAAAATGAAATTTTAGCACTTAGGGATATAGATTGAAAACAATTTAAGATGTTTTCACATGTTGAAAAGTGTTACCAAGTTATTAAGAAAAATATTTTAAGCGCTTTTTAAAAAAGTTAAAAAATATATTTCTATGAATATTATATTATATTATTCAGTATTAAAACCAAAAAAAAAAACATTTAAATTAATTCAGAAAATGCCAAATTAATTTTTTATTATGTATCATCAATGAAGAATTAATTTTAAATATTTCATATAATACATTAAATCAGCTAAAAGAAGCAAAAATAAATGTTAAATGATTGCAATTAACATATTACCACAT
Organism: Holobus sp. GC000080; assembly: GCA_030556065.1. NCBI lineage: Eukaryota > Metazoa > Arthropoda > Insecta > Coleoptera > Staphylinidae > Holobus > Holobus sp. GC000080. The sequence continues at coordinate 101,290 of JASKGO010007895.1, read as the reverse complement.
GGGAAAATTCATCTAATGCATTTTAAAGCTTTGCACTGATATAACCAACGACTTTCTAGCAGTCTTTGAATGATTTAAATGCAAATAATGTTTGCCAGACATGCCAAGTACGAGGAAAATGCACAGTATTTAATATTTATTCGGACACGAAAACTAACGATTTAGTTGCCTGTTGTTCTTAGTTAATTATAAAACAATATTTTATGTGTGCCATTACAGAAATGTAACACTGGTTCGATTCTGTTCTGTTCTTATAACGAAAACAACCTGAATTTCTGTTTCATTTTAAATTTATTGCGTTATATTATAGAACCACTCCTCATAACGCCCTACTTCGTATTTGACTTGTTTAATTCATATTAAGACCAAATTTATACCTACCCAAATCCTAACGACCCAGTATAAACTAGAAACATTTGGAGCACATAATATCAGTTTGATTAGTTGCAAAAAGTTTTTCGCTGTATTTGATTTTCATTGATTTATTTTAAAGCAATTGTAAAATCTTTTTTTTATTAATTATATTAATTTATTAATCATCTCACAGAGGAAACGTTTTTCCTGTGCATGAGTTGTCCATCAGCTATTATTATGTTGGGAAAAAAAGTGACTACTTAATAAATGATACAAACAATGATTTTCGAAAAGAATAAAAGTAATTCAAGAAGGTATACAAGTTGAAATACAAAAAAGAATAGAAAAATACTACTAAATAGAAGAATATTCAATATAAAGAAAAATAAACGTTTAATTAAGTAATTAATTAATTTAATTTTTTAATTAATTAATATTTTCTTTATTTGTAAAATAGTAATTAGAGAAATATGAAAAAGAAATATTAGAAACCAAAAATTGCAAAAGAAAACGACTCACCCTTTATATGCGTAATCTGTGAAAAAGATCATCAGTTCGTAGGTGTTTTGTTTCTCGGTGATGGTATTGCGGTGGTGTATTACCGAACGAAACAAGTGAAAGTGGCATCCGAAAATCCGCGCGTCCGAGAGATCGCGTTTATTCATTCTCGTACGCATTTCATTATTGGGGTCTTCGTTGCACACGTAAAACGCCAACGAAAGTGTTACGTAATTATGCGTCGCGCGTTTCGTGCCTTATTTTTTTTCTCTGTGTTGTATTTATTTTTTACGACTGCTTAATATTCCACGCAGCGGACACACCTGAAAATTGCAAAGCCATAACGCACACACATTGTAACACCTTTGCCCAATATATTAAAGACACGCCTCTACATACACATATTCTATAGGAAAAGTGTTTCAAACTGCCAATTACGCGATTCTGATAACGCGCGATAAAGGTGTGCGCAAATATATAAACCGCCACCGGCCTGGCCTCCCTCAATAGCTGCTTTAAGCTTTTGCTATTGCAATAAACAGATAGATCCTTAATTGCGCGTCCTTTCATATTGTTTTCATCATTGCATTTGCAATTTAATGTATTTTGCGAAGATAATTATTAAAGGCTGCGCTCGTGATTAGCACTCTATTATCGCCAGATACAAAATGGCGCACTTTATCTACATGACCTAAGTCAATAAATAAAAAATTTCACATATTTTGCGCGCCGTTGCTAACAGCCATAACAGCTAAACAGCTTTCATATAGCGAACGTTCGTTCGTTTCGGTGATTTACTATACTTGCGCCTCGGATACGATTTATTCTTGTTAATGTCAGGTGCTTTCAAAGCGCGAAATTTCGTTGCAAACAGCGTGAGTATGAAGGCTCTGTTTGCGGTTTTAGTATCGAACGAAATTTGGCGCAGAGTGGTCGTATAAAATACAAAGAGCACACGTTACTTGGAAACGCCGCCTCCGCACTAAGGACCCTTCAAGGGCGCCTCCGTTTTATTTATTAAAGTCGCTTCCTTTGCCGTCTTTCCATTTCGTAGTGGTATATTTAGCAAACTCAAAAAACTTTCTTCGGTTTTTTTTTAGTACTTTTCTCTCAATCTCAATTGTATTTTGCTAGGTTTCCGATTGTTAAATTTCGATTCTAGTGTGGGCTGCCCTTATTTTCGCACATTGTCTGAGGCCCGTTGGGCCGAACTGGGGGATTACGTAAAGGCCGATCAGGCGGCAGCAGGATTGATCACGGGGCTGAAGCTGAAGCAAGGGTAGTCGGTATGTAGACGCCGGTAGACGCCGTGGTGTGAGTAGGCGTCGTCTGCGTCCTCGACCTTGTCCCTAACCTAGCGCAACCCATATCAGGACGAACCGCCGCGTATCATACAGCCGCCGCTTTAGTACTTTCACTCTGCTCTTTTGCTCTATGTATACGTAATGCCGTTTAGGGAAGGGGCGGCTGTTGTGGGGTATTGGCCACCCTGAAAAAAATCTAGACGGCTAGACGGATTCGGATGCCCGCCAAAGGAAAACAATTTGTTTTGATTGTCGTGCAAACAGTTATTTTTTTTTTCTCTTCTCTTTGCCGAGGGCGAATTTTCCCTGTGCAGAAAGTGTATAAAGATAAAAGAGGAAGTTTTTTTTTTAGGTTGGGTGTGGTTAGTTTTGTTTGCTTTTTTTAATGAATTTTTTAATGGAGTTTAATTACAATGAAAGTTTTCTTTGTACATTTTTAATTTATAATTGCCGGTTATTTGCTTTTTTTCTTTTCTTTTACGAATGATATGATTAATTAAAGTTAATTAATCAATGAATTTCAATTTGTAGTTTAATTTATTAAGATTTGTTTTAGCTTTTAATGTAAAAATTATCATAATTTATTGAATAATTTTTGTTTTTTCTTTAGGTTAATTTTTATATTTACTTTTTCAAAATTTTCTATGGAATTCATTGTAAAAATTTAAATAGGAAATAATGTTTGAAACATTTATTTAAAATAAAATTTTATTTGTGTATTAGAAAAAACAAAAGAGGAAGTTTTTGTTTTTTAGGTTGGGTGTGGTGAGTTTTGTTTGCTTTTTTTAATGAATTTTTTACTAAAGTTTAATTACATTGAAAGTTTTCTTTGTACATTTATAATTGCCGGTTTTTTTTTTCATTTACGAATGATATGATTAATTTAAGTTAATTAATAAATGGATTTTAATAGATGGTTTAATTTAAGTATTGTTTTTTGCTCTCAATATAAAAATTATTATAATTTATTGAATAATTTTTGTTTTTTCTTTATTTTTTTTATATTTACTTTTTCAAAATTTTCAATGGAATTGAATGCTAAAATTTAAATAAGAAATAATTTTTTACATTAAAATTTTGTCTATGTAATTATTGAAATTATTAATTTAAAAAGTATATAAATTGGACTAAAACCGAAGAATTTAAATAATGATGTTCTAATTTAAAGTTCTTATCCTCATTACAATTTCAAATGTCACAATTTTAATAAGAAGATGGTATTATTTAAATTAAATTTGCTGTTTTTGTCATTACTAAAAAAACAGATTAGCAATCATTAAATAATTAAATAAAATATGAAATAAAAGATTAAATTTCTTTTGATATTCTTATTAATAAAAGTACAAAATAATAGAAATTGAATGAAAATTAAAAAATAAGGAATTTTAATTAAATTATCATAAATTGAATTAAATTTCAAACTAATTAAATTATTGCATCGATTTCAATAACGACCAACGAGGCAAAGTTTAAAACAACATTAATTAATAATATCCTAGCATTTATCAGCTTCTAATTAAACTTGTAATAATTAATTAGACAAAACAATATTCACATATATTCAACAAGTGAAATTCATATCTAAATTCCGCAAACAAACATTTTTTGCACTTAATTAACCACACAAGGAACAAAAGAAAAAATTACAACTTAATTAAATTAAGAAAAAAAAATCAATTAAAATTTAAGTAAGATTAAAGCCATGAAAATAATACAACCGAAATAAACTTATAAAAAGTACAATGAATCCGGGATAAAAGTAAATGAAGTAAATGGCACACATTTTGCGAGCGTCCGAGACCACAATTTCGCTCATTGCAGAAAAGAGTAAATTATTGCAATTATTCCTTAAGTTGTCTCAGCAATTTCCGCTTAGAATCCTTCTGCGGTAGACGAGCAAGATCACCTTGAACTTGAGCGGGCAGCCAGCGGGGCTGCCTCTCCCATTCCTCCCGTACAGAGGGCCCGACACAGCAGCAGCAGCAGCAATCACTATGTGTATATTATGTACCATAGCCGCCCACCCGACCAAACCGGCAGCACACACAATAGCCTAGCAGCAGCAGCAACAGCGGAACATTTAATGTATAGTAGTTGTATACATAACATATAATGTACATACATCTATTTCGTACAGGAATAAATACCTATACACAGGAACAATTAGTCTGTATGTGTGAGTGGACGGTCGATGCGTGGCGGTGGCGGCGGCGTCGGTGGATTTTATAGGCGACATTTAAACACACATTTATGGAGCTTTCCGGGCGCCAGACGCCACCATCGATTTTCCACTTTCACTCACTCGCTTTCGCTTTCTCTGCTGCTGCTGCTCTGCTGTTGCCGTTGCTGCTGCTGCTCTCTTTCCATACGTCTGTTCCTGTCTGCTTGGCAAGGACCTAACCAGGACCTGAGCGCGACCCAAGGTCGTGCTCACTTCGTTAGCGTTAGCGACGCTGTATTAAAGCTGATACACTCCCAATTTACATTCGATTCAAAAAGGGAAATTGCGCCGCCCCCACTGAAAATAAATCACGATTTATATGTGAAAGGGTAATGAAACGGTTCGCTGATTAATCGCTGTTAAATTATCCCTGAAGATTTCTGCATACATAGAAATGACCTTATTATGTTATTAGTCCTGTTTACTGATTACCCTGAAATATTCGTACAGGGTGAAACAGAAGTTCTAACAGGGGCTACTTTTTATGATTTTTTTTTCAATTAATTATTTTTATTATTTAAGTGATATAAAAATAAATAAAGATAGTGGCATAGCTCTCTTTAAATGTGTACAGTATAAAAAATTATTTAAAAATATAAAGACAATTTTAATTTAGAGCGTTCTAACAATAAGACTGTGTTTTTCATTTTACGAATGTTGGAAGTAAACTCCCGGGGCCCTATTGTTTGAGGGCTCTTTGTTATTGATATTGTTGATACAGCGGTAGCTACGCCCTGGATAAAGAAGTTTTAATGCAAAAAAGTTTGGGAAAATTACACATTTAAGTTATTGCTTTAAAGGAAACAATAAATCGATTTTCTGAATTGGATTTTAACAAGTAATATGAATTGATTAGCTGTTCAAAAAATGAGTTTCTAAAGACTTTTTTTAAAGATAAGTCTTTTAAAGCCAAAGATTTAGGACATTTTTTTTATAGTGTCTTATTAAAAATTGCATTATTAAAAAGATTGAACGATACGATTTTCTTGATAAATGTATGACTTTGTTGCAAAAAATAAAGGCGGAAGTTGTGGCAAATGTATTGAGTTCGGTTTTGCTGTTGCCAAATATTTCTTTGCTTTTTTTATTTGTGAGAAATTGTTGAAAGTTGTCGTGCTATACTCGTATAGCTTCCAGGAAATCAAATGAAAAAGATAAATTATGTTCTTTTATTTTTAAAATAGAACAATTTTTTCTAGGTTTTGTGGGTTTGACGAAGACGTATAAAATTAATGACAAAAAATATATCAATTTATGTAAAAGCACAAAATAATTAAGTAATTTAATTGAGGGCAACTTTTTTTAGTTCTTTCAAATTGCTCTTTTTATTTTTCCATTATAAATTTAACCATCTGATTTTAACTTAAAGGAATCTTAACATGATTATTGAAAGTTGTCTTGTTAGCTTCCAGTAAATCAAATGAAAAGGATTAATTATTGCTTTTATTTTTAAATTAGATTATTTTTTTCAAGATTTAGCTGGTTTGGAAAGAAAATTGAGTCTAAAAAATATAATATTTATTTAAATTCAAGCGTATAGCTCCTTTTTTATTTACTTTCATTTCAAATAATTTTCTTTTAATTTTTAAACTTTTTAAAGTTTTCATTTCTAGGGCCTCTAAGAATTAACAACGAAAAAAACTGTAATTTAAAAAATAAATAATTAAAAGTTGTCGAGCTTTTTAGCTTCCAGGAAACCAAATGAAGAAGATAAATAATGTTCTTTTGTTTTTAAAATAGAACATTTTTTTCTAGATTTTGTGGGTTTGACGAAGACATACAAAATCAAAGATAAAAAAATCCATCAACTTTTATAAAAGCATAAAGTAATTAAGTAATTTAACTGATGGCATTTTTTTTTCTTTTTCAACTTTCAAATTGTCCTTTACGTTTTTGTTTTTTTTTTTAATAAATTCAACCGTAAGATCTTAACTTAAAATAAATCTTAACGCAATTATTGAAAGTGGTCTATCTTTTTAGCTTCCAGGAACTTTTTTATAGGTTTAACTATTTTATACTAATTTATTGTTATTAATTATTAATTATATTTATTTTCTTTTTTTATCTACTTTCAAATAATTCTTTTTAATATCTTTTTTTTTTTAATGACTTGAATCATAAGGTCTCAAATTAAAATTAAAATAAAAACTTTTAATTAAAAAGAAGGACAAAAAGGTTAAGCAAATAAAAATCTGGCTTAACAGTTAATAAAACCGAATAAATTATACTGTGTGCAGCAGCGTCCAAAAAGAAATAAAAAACCGATTCCAAGTTTTCCCAACTCAATGTATAAATATAGTATGATTATTTATTGTAAAGCAGCTAAAACTAAGTTATAGATTAAATAATCAATAAACGTGGGAGCCAAGCGGAAAATTTAGGACAAAAAAGTAATAAAAAAACAAGAGAGAAGTTGCCGGGGAGCTTTTTCCGCCACTCGGTAACGCACACAATACACTTAAGTCATCACCGAAAATCGGAATTTTTTCCCGGTCGCCGCAGCCACTTGCTGTCGTGTGTGTATTTCACGCGGTGGCTCCTCTTCGATCATAAAACCGTCTTCGGTGTCAATCAGGCATTTTACGCATATTTATTTCGGGTGCGTTTTACGACTGACCGAATTCTCGACGCGCGCTTTTATAAATCGCCTGCGAGCGCCCATTTCGAAAATATTCGCATACGTGCGTGTGTGTTTGTGTGTGTGTGTGTGTGTGTGCAAATGTAACTTGCAAATCGAGTCGTTAATTAAAACGCCTAAAACACATATTATATACACAATCCTTGGCGTTTTATTATTCTTAGCTTAATTCGATAAATAAATTATTTCAACGGGGCTGTATCGCAGCGGAGTGTGTAACTAATGCGAAATATTTGCAATTTTCTACATCAGAGTAATCTCCGTTTGTACATCAGACACGTAGCTCGGAATTAATTATTTATTTATTAAGCATTATACGGAGCGTTAATAAATAATTACGTGTAAAACGGACACGAGCCTGATATAGAGGCCTAAGGTAACGAAACGTTTTCATTAATTTGTTAATAAATTATGATTTGATATGAAAGTTACAAAAAAAAAAGATCCCAAAAATGCCTTTAGGAAGACAACGTTAATTATTTAATATTAATAAAAAAATCGGAATGAGTGCACAAAATTAATGACTGTCAAGTGGATTGATTGGGTTTATCGTTTTTGCACTTTGTTTTTATTTTAATTGCAGCATTATAAAAAAGCCGATATAAATTAACGTAGGAACTAATCGAATTTTTTTCGTAATCGGACGCAATACATAAACATTTCGTATTATCTTTAATAAACATTTTTTAATTATGAAAACCGCCGGGTTATTTAAATAAATATAATTAATTTGAGAGTTCCTTGTAAATTTCATTTGGTATTATTCGGGTTTTGCGTAAATTAATCAAATGAAAATTTTCCAGAAAAAATCTGCTGTAATAAAAATTGAATTTTTTTATGTGTACGAATCAAAAATGCTTATTTTTTTTTATACTCAGAAAAAGGTATGTAAATATGTAAGCAACAAATTATTGAAGAAAAACGAGGCTTTTGCAGACTTCTTTTGGCGAAAAGATTTGTTTCGAGTGCGCGCACGTAATTGAAATCTAAATCTAAAAATGCCCGGCGGCATTACCATCATGCTGCGATCCCGTAATTTATTTTTGCAAAGATTGAAATCCTTTTTTTAGCATTTGTACTTTTACTTGTGCATTTTTGCGCGGCCCACATTGAAAATGTAAAATCGTCTGCGCGGTGTTCTCACTTAGGCGAACGCATTTCTTATATTAATCTGCGCCTCTTTTTATTCTAATGCCCAATGAAATTAATACCTACGGTAATAATTAAATGCATTTACTACGAAAGCCATTAACGACTTATTAGAAAACGGTTTCCGTTAATGCTTTCTACAGTTTTTCATCTATTGTACTCAATTTCCTTTTTGCTTTTATATTTGTATACATATAGTTATCCACTTTTACATCCATGCAAATGTTCCTCGTTTTTTTTTTTTTTTACTGTTTTTGTTTTTGTCATGTAAAAGGACAAGGGTGTCTGAATTATAAGAAACAGTAGGCTGTTGTGGAAATTGCCGCTTTCAGCCGGCGCGTATCCTTCAGTTGGGTAATAATGGAGAAGGAGCGTCGCGACGCCGGTCGTCTCGGCAACCACCGTATTACGTACAGACGTCAGCCTAAACGGGGGAAGAGAGTGTAGGCGCGCTCACGGCGTCCTTTAGTGTCCTGGGTCAGGGTTGCTTTCCTTTCAATAGACCGCAAATTCCAGCGACAATAAATCAATCAGACACCGAAATTAAACTAATCACGTTCTACTTCTATTGGGTTGTTAGTACTCTAAAATAATATCACATGTCGCCCTATGTTTTGAAAGTTGAACTAAAACTGCACACACGAGCGATGAGCGATAAATTTGTCCGCATTAAAGAAAAAATAAAAGATGCATGCACTTTTAATAATTTAATAAGTTGTGTGTGTGCGCGCTAATGAAACAATTACGAAGCGCTCATCTATGAAAAATGTGTTTTCTTCTTTACTCGCAGTTTCTATTCATTGTTATTATTATATTGTGCACAGCAATATAAAGATGTGAAGGCACATCAGTACAGACGAAGAAGAGCTCCAAGAAATTGGTTTGCAATTATATCTCTCAGCCGTATAGTGTGTGTGTTATAGGAGCCATCACTTTCTATTACTTTCCTCCTCGTCAAACGAGTTTTCTTTCTAATTTTCCTTTTCATTATACATGGATATATGTATTGTGCCATTTTCTCTGAGAAGCTTCCTTTCTTTATTATAGATTTTTTTCTACGCTGCTTTTTTTGCGCTTTAATAGAGCCATATTTCTTCGAAATTCTATCAATTTTCTCCATTGATTTAAATGCTAATTCTTTAATTAATTAAATATAAACATTTTAAATTTATTATTGTTCTTTAAAGATTAATAAATTTATTAAATATTAAGTATTTAATTATAAAGAAAAAAGTGCATAATAATATATTATTAATTAAAATAAAAATGATCATCCGATAAAAAAAAATCAGTACTATTTTACATAAAACATTAATTATACTGTTTAATTAAAGTACACATAATAATATGCATTTTAAAACATAATTACATTGATTACATAAAAGTTTATATAAATATATAGTACTGATTCATAATTGCAATTTAAAAAAAAATTGTCACCTCCTGTGAACTCGAATTGCAAGAAAAATTGGAACAAAATAAACAAAAACACTCTTATAATAGTTTAAAAGATAAAGATATAGCGATTAGCGATAACTATAATTATGAGGAAAAAGTCTATTTTTGTTGAAATCATTTAATTTAATTTATAGTAATTAAAGTTCATGTAATATTTGACATTAAAAAACCGCATAAAACCGGTAACAATGACCCGCTTTAATTAATTTAAAAATAATTACATATACAAAGTGCTCTGAGTGAGTACAAAAAACAAGTTATGAGTATTTTTTTCACTTGTATTTATCTCCTGTAATGCATTTTTTATTTGTCTTATACAATTATTGTATTGTTTTTACAATTAATAACATTTAATCATCTAAACTACGCAATCGGATAGCTCTAACTAAAAGATTAGATTAGAAAATAGTTTTTATTTATATGTTTACGAGTACAGATATAGCAAATCAGGAACTGATTTAATTTATAATAAATACTCATCGGTACCTACATAGAAACAAGGCAGTAACAATAATAAAATTTAATGGAATTTTGAAAATTTGATTTGAGAAATGAATCAGCGTTTTTAAGGGTCTCTTTTGGCGGCTCATTTTAAACTCATAAATTGCGCTCTTCGAATGAAGCCGGAAATGATTCGACGCCGTAATCTAAGTATCTTTTATTTATAATGGCATTTCCTTCCGCACCTTAAGTTTTCGAATTTCCTTTCATTATCTCTCGAAAGGAGGAATTATTATCTGAGTTGTTGTTGGCGAAACACATAACCCACTTTGATTAGCACACTTTTCTTTCTTTTTATTTTTATTATCTGTTTTCTTTTTATATTTATCGCCAAATAAATAAATGCTAAGAAAAAAGAATAATGATTATTGTAAAAATATATAGTTAATTATGACTTTTAATAATGAAAGTTGCACAATTAAATTATCTTTTTTTAATTTTAATTTTCTTTTCTTGTGATTTAATTTTTCATTTACTTTTTTTGAGAACACAGTTTTCATTTTCATTATAAATGATGTTGTATTCTTCTTTTTGTCTTCTAAGGAAGAATAGTGTCTATTTGAAAAGCAATTAAAAATTCCTTTTTTAAGGAAAATCAATAAAATTGTAAAGATTTTAATCATTGCTTGAAAATTGAAAACTACAAAAACTGAACATAAAATTTTGGTCGAAAAACAATTTTGCAGAACTTATTACTGGTGAAGAAATTGGTTACCTTGAATCTTCAGTCGTGATAATTTGATGGGCACCCTGTTTAACTTTCCATTGGTTGTCCCTATTTTTCCTATACCGAATGGTATTGGTACCGAATATGGCAAATGCTTGATTGCTTCATCACTAATTGCCCGGCCACATTTTTTAACTAATTCGTCGTCTTTTGAATAAGGTCAATGGCGATGGTAAAATTTCTTGCCGGCTATTAATTTTTTTAGCACAATATCTTTCCAAAGTACTTGATAATTAATTGTTTTTCAAAATTATATAACTGCTAATTTATTTAAAAAAAAACAGAAGGTTTCATGAACAGTTAGGACTAATTTCCTAAAATAGTTTAAATTATCATGTAGTTTCTTTTTTGAGATTACAGATTTTAAATTTTAACAAAAAAAACCTTGATGTCAATAATTAAAATAATTTTAACGAGAATAATCAATATATTAAAAAACATAATCTAAGATAAAATGTTAAACGCAAAAATTGAAATATCTGTAGAAAAACAAAGGGAAATTGCATTTTACATTTTTTTTTATTATATAAAAAAATCAATTATGTAATTAGTAAGGAAGCACTTGAAAAACAATTGCAAATTCTAATAAAAAATATTTCCAATTTACTTAATAATAGCCAACTTAATAAATAAATAAAAAATAGATGGAAAATAGCTGGAAATTAACTCATTGTAAAAAAGGAAATTCAAAAAGGCTTTTCCAAGTATACATCAAAGTGGGTTAGGAGACACAAAGACGAAACATGCAATGCAATGCACTTAAACTTCAAATTTCAAAAGCAATATTTCCTAAATTTAAGGCTTTCTCGAAATAAAAAAAATGATAATTCACAAAAAGTTAATTATTCTTGTTGCACTTTAAAAAATGTTATTCTGACAGGAGTAATTACATGCACTTCCGGTTTTTGTACATTTTTCTTACATGCGTTGCTGTAATAAAACAAAAAAATAAAAAATAAAAGAGCGAACAACAGAATAGCGATACAAAATAAGAAAGAAGAAACAAAAAGTGCTCTCGTATAGCAATGCAATGCAATATCGTAGGATTTCTATATTTGCAAATAATGCGATTGCATGCAATTAAATGCAGTCTCGCTTAGTGGCAGTAGTAGCAGCAGCAGCAGCAGCAGGAACAAGCGAGCTTGGCCATGGGGTCAACGTCAAGCTCCACTGACCTTCAACGACGTCGTGTTGGACAAAGCAGCAGAAATAGCAACAACTCTTCGGGCCGCACGTCGCGCAATACTTCGCCTCTTGCTGCTGCTGCTGCTGGTTGCTGCATGCAGTAATATTATTAGTTCATACTTGCCGCTGTTGCTGCTGCTGCTTTAGCTGCTCTTTTCCTGCTCCTCCGCAAAACCCAACAACTCTTCTTCCTCACTGCTTGCTGCACCTTCACTCTATTGCATCGGCGTTCGCTGATCCTTTTTTTTTTCCTTTTGCGCTTTGTTTTTTCTTTTTTCTTTTGGTTTATGCAGTCTTCTTGGCTGCCATCGTTGTTTTCGCTTGTTCCTCTCTTCCTCTTCTGCTGCCTCTTCGGTTTTTTATTGTTTTTACGTTAAAATTCCGTTTGGAAGAGTATTACAAGCGAGAGCTTCGAGATCAGATTGCAACAAACAATTATTATTCGAAACGGAAGTGCGCTAATTAAATACAACTGCAATTATTATTGCAGAGAGAAATATATGGAGCAATAACAAGGAGACCAGATAGATATATCTTGGAGCAGATCGCTCCTCAAACGGAAATTTGTATTTTTCTCTATGTATAGTATAACATAAAATTTATCGAAAGTTAGCGCTGCGTGCTTGTTCTTTTGCTCTCTTCTTTCTATTTGTGTTATTTCATTATTATTATTATTATTATTATTATTATTTTATTGGGTTGTTTGCTGTTGCGTTTTTCTTTTTTTTTTTTGTTCTTTTTGTTTGTTATGTATGTTGTTAAGAAACAACATGAAAAATTGTTACAATTAATTGGGTTAATAATGTCTGTTATCTGCTTGATTACAAAAAAATATTTTTTATAGTATTGTTCCTTTTTTCCATTTATAAAGAGTTACTTTTTTATTAATCATTAGGAAAAGTTTTTGTTTCCTTTTTTTAAATTTTATTTTGATTATTTATTTTAACAGTTTCTGATTTATTTTTAATTTCCATTTATTCAGCTTAAAACTTTTGTTTTTATATATATTGAATAAAAGTGCAACTGCATTATACCAGTAAATAAAAGTAATAAAATCTTTGTAACTATAAAAAATTGAATTATTTATATTTGTAATATTATAATTTATTAAAAATATATGATAAACTAGAATTATTTGGGTTAACTATCTTGCTTTCATTATTTATTTTTGCTTTTAATGTTTTAATATAATAAAGGATTGTTTTTCTATAGAGAAGATGATTCGATGAAATTGTTTATTTTTTTCTGATTATAATTTATAGTAACTTACAAAGTATAATTTGTTGTTATTATAGTTTTTACAGTTCTATTTAATGTTATTTCATTTTTTATTCAATTTTGAAGTAGATTTTAATAATTTAGTTTGAAATGCAATTTAAACTGATTGTAAAGTATAATTAATTAAAATCTAAATAAATAATTAAATTCTAAAATGGAAAAAAATATTAATATTAATTTGAAAAAATGATATTACTTTATAAGAGGTTGACAAAATTTAATAAACAAAATAATAAAGAAAAATTAAATATTTCAAAATAATGTTCGCCTTTAAACGATAAATGTGTAACTAAAAAAAATAATTTTTTTTTTGGCAAAAAAAAGTTTTTTTGGTAAAATAAAGTTAAAGTCAAAAAATTAATTCAATTAAAATTTTGAAAACGATTTATACTAGAAAGAAATGCTTTTCTTCAAGAAAAAAATATACAGTGTGATTTTGAAAAGTGGTTGACCAATCTCATTTTAATTTACCGGCCGATTTTTAAGAAATGTTACACTAAGACATAATTTCGGATTGATTGATGTAAATTTCAATTTTGTACCACTTCCGCTTTCACCGGAAATCAAAAACTTTTGATTTTCAAATGGAAATTCACAGTAATTTAAACTTTCTTGAATTCCTAAGGAAATTTTCAGGCTTAAATCATGTTTTCTGTCAATTTTTATTAATTAATTTGTCAGAAAATTAATAAAAACTTAGAATTACCTAAAAAATGTTAAAATGTAATGAAGTAAGCAAAAAGTTTTCAATTAATATTAAATTTTATTGAAATTATTCTATTGCGATTGATGGATTAATTTCAAATTTTTAACCTGTTATTATCAATCTCAATTTTTATTTAAAAATTAAAAATTAAAAAAAAAAAAAAAGAAACTGCATTAAAGAATGAAAAACTTAGCAAAATTTCTAAAGAACAAAAGCAAAACAAAAACAATCAAAGAATGTAATTAATTTTTCTTACTCATAATAACATTTAAATAATAATTTCGAAAGGAAGAGGAATTTACAAAAAATTTGCATGTAATAATAATGTTAGTAGTGTTGAGTGTCTGCTACATCCATGATCTTCGTACAGTACGTAAGTTTAAGTATGTAAGTACAAACAACCTTCTTCGGGAGAAGTAAATAGAAATGCATAATGGTGCAGTAATATAACAAAACCGCGCCGCGTGCGAGAGAAACAAACGGCTTCGGGTTGCGGCTGTATAGTGGAGCTCTGTGGCGAGCTGTGTGGGGGGCGGCGGTGAGGAGAGAAACTTGCAGCGGGAAGTGCAAGTGCAGCGAACGCATTCAAGGCTGACTCTCTAACCCGACACACACAAGCAGCGGCACCATATACACTATGCAACAAGTATAAATATAGAAAACGCGAGTCCACTATTATAATTCTGCGCTCGCAACTGAAATATCCCCCTTGTCGTCATTTACATACATCTATACACATTTATACTGCGAGTATATAGTAGCTATATATTCTCTTATTGTATAAGTGCGTATGTATTACCATTACATGCATACATAGAAAAAGTGGTGGGTCTATTTACTACTGTAAAATCGTTCCTCATTTATGCCACCAATACGCTAAAACTACTTAAATATAATTAAATCCATTATCGTTTTATGGTGCCAATAGTTTTTACTTCAATATAATTGCCCTGCTTGGTGGATGAATGTCTTCTCGGAATTTTCTGCACTCATTAAAGCTTTAAATTTTTTCCCGATGCGAGTTTCACGCTTTTAAAATTGCACTAATTTTCCTTTTGCGAAATCTATACTCTTTTTAATTTTGTATATTTTATGTAAAGAATGTCCTTCTGCTGTTGCAATTGCAAACGGCTTTTAATCTGCGTTTTGCGTTCTGCGTGTGCAATGTAATATCGACGCGGATTGCAGTTGCAGCCTCTTGAGGAGGATACGTGCAGACAAAGTGTGGAAAACAGGAAAAAGGTTTCCGGTAAAAATCCGCGGTAGCAACGGCAGCAGCAGCAGAAGAAGAAGGATGAAATAAATTTGCTGGTGTGTACTGTGTGTGTTGTGTGTGCGCTCTTGCCAATTGACTCCACTATGTGTATATTAGAGGTCCGAAGAGTGCGAGAAAACAGAAATACGCAGAAAAAGAAAAGGTTGCTTGTCTAAAATACCAAAGCGAAAGTTATTTTCGTGATGAAGAATTTAGTTGCAATCTGCAGCACGAGTAGATGTTGATTTCTTGCAACGATCGTTAGGTTTTTCTAAGGAAATCTCAAGCGTTCACGATTTTTCCATTAAGTTTCTATTTTTTTTTTCGCTTTGCCTTCATTTTCTTTTTCGTTTTAATGCATATTTGAATGTTAGTTTTGCAATTTCTATAATGTTTTTGCACTTGTATTGTAATTCAATATTTCTAGCCGCGGATATGTTTAGCTGGTGTAACCGAAAAATGAATTTAATTGCCATGCTGCAAATGAAATCAATTTTGATTTGATTAATTCGTTTTGTTTTTTCGTGCTTTAAATGTCAATCGGTGCATTCGATTCGATAATGCTCCGTTCGTGTATTGAGCTTTGTTTGTTTTGTCTTTAATTTGTTATTTTATATTATTGGGTTGAGAGATTAGTTTGATTCGCTAAAAATATATTATGTTTGTTTAATTTGTTTTATTTTGTTTCCTTTTCTTTTTAAAAAGTGCATTTTTTAGCAATTTACATTTTTAATTATCAGAGACTTTTTACAAGAAAACATTGGAATTTTTTTTAATAAATATTTTTTTAAAATAATTTTCAAGAATTAAAAATAGACTATTGTTTTCTTTTGTAAAAATGCGTTTTTTTTGCGTTTACCTTTTCTTTCTAAAAAGTGCATATTAAGTAATATTAACTTTTTATTGTCAAGAAAACATTAGATTTATTTAATAAGTTTCTTTTTTCAGTTTTTGATAATTTGCACGAATTAAAAAAGGACTATTCTTTTTTAAATCTTTTGTAAAAAATGCATTTTATTTTATTTTTTGCATTTAGTTAAGTTTTACCATTTACAACTGAACAAAATACATTGAAAACCTAAAACTAAAAAAAAAAAAACTAAACAAATAGAAAATAATATTTGTTATTGCTAAAAATAGAAAACTTTAGATTAGCAAATGCAAATAATATCGCTGCATTTGATTGGTAATTAGAGACATAACAAACAAAAGTTGAATGAATTATAGTAAGTTTCCTTATCGCCGTTCATTTCCACGTGCAGTTTTTCCTCTGTTTTCGGCCAGAACTTTTGGTACTGTTGTTTTCCAGCATTTTTCGCCATCAGCAATTAACCACTATTCCGTCGTACACGTGCATGTAATTTAATTATATAATTAGTGACCGATGTAATAAACTAATAAGCAAGTCTGTGTGTCCGATCTAGTTCTATTTAAATTTTTTGTTTTTAATAATTACCCTAGAACAGGAATTCATTTAATTTATTTTAACAAAAAATATACCGAAAAAAGAAATATATCAATTCAGCATTTGAATATTTATTTTTTTATTTACTCGTACTTGCGTAAAATGGAAAAAATAGAAAATCCAGAAAAATTGTTTGAATTTTGCGGAAATAGACAATCGGTTTCGCTTATCGGTTACAGTGCGGCGGCATAAATGAACCAACGCCAGTCAAAAATTACGCAAAAAGTTGTGCGCGTGTACGAAAACTTTTGCATAAACAATTTCGAATATTCTCTATGTTTGTGTAGTGTTTTTACGTAGCGTACTCTATTTTGACTGTACTCGTTTACGGATGCAATTTCGTTGATTTTGCAATAGACACGTGCGTATGCGGAAAATTTTCAAACCCTTTTCAATTATATAAATATTTTGGGCGAACTTTATCGCTATTTTTCCGGTTGAGATACACGGGGAAAAATGCGTATTGCGCTTAATAAATCTTGCCATTTTTGAGCTGGTACCTAATCTCGAAAGCACTTCACTTTTGGAAAATATAATAATTCGCAGTTCGCAATTTGCAATTGTACGAGTGCTTCCTAAAATTTTCGTTCATGGCAAATAATTTATAAACAAACTCTTATCTATAGTTTTAATTTAGCATAAACAATATTTGTGTGTATAGTTTAAATATATATTTTTGGCAAACATAAAATTCATATCGTACGATATTACGTATGCGGAGATCTATCTGCTAGAGCTCAAGCTCAAGCTCAGCAAATAAAAGTAGAAAATTTGCCAAGCGGAAGTGTTTCTGATTTAGATATTATTATATTTTGTAAAGTGTAAACGTACAATTAGAAAATAATTAATTGGCGCTCGCTTCTCTAAAAGCGTTAAGACATGCTCAAAACGAAGTTTACAAAAATGAGAAAAAGTTTAGTCGCTCTATTTACCCACTCTTACCGTATATGAATGCTTATATAGGTACCTATACACTATGTAAAATTATGATTTGTAGAAAATCGAAAACGTGAAGTTCGCAAGCGTAACAAAATATATGCTGATGTGCATTTACTTATCTGCTTATTTATTTATTTATTTATAAGGCAACCAATGGTAAATCATTATATGCGCTCTCTGTACACCGCTCAGGTGAGATTTAGCGCACTCGATTCTACCTGCTGTAACAATTATTTATTTTTTCAATTACTTATTGCTGCTTTTGCGCTCATTGCAACTCCAGTTCTCTATCTATTTGTAATTTGTATGTATAGAAGAATGAACAATACGTTTTCTTTTTCTTTTTTTAATTAGCTAACACTTATCGCCTAAGTCTGATCACTTTTTATTGGATTAATTAATTATTATTACTTTTATATACTACCAGATGAGTTTTTTTTTAGTTTTTTTTTTATGTTTGTTGCTCCTAATCATAATTTTTATATTAATTATCAATATTAATTATCATTAATTGAATTTTATATATTTTTTATAATAAATTGAATGGTTCAATTGTTTTTATTTTTTTTATTTTTGAGATATTTTTCGATGGCTTAATTTTATTAAATATCTTAAAAAAGATTGATAATTTGTTAATATTTTATTTATAAATTCTTAAGTTTAATATAAAAGTCATGAAAGTTGTTATATTTATTTAAATAATTATAAAAAAATATTGAAAAAGCTTAAAGATAATAATAATATGTTAAAATCAATTAATTTGATTGCTTATTACATGGATTAATATTAATATCCTGTCTTTAATAATTAATTTGTTCTTTTTTATAATAGTTTTCTTTAGTTATTAATTTAAGTAATAAAATAATTCCATTAGGAGCGAATACAGTAATTATATTTATTTTATAGCTAATCTCAATGAACTGAATTATAATTAATTAGTAATAATTTTGAAAAGGAATTCAAAAAGAAATAATGTTGAAAGGATAATTTTCGTGCCTTTTTAACTTTTTTTATTGACGCTTTATTACTTGTTTTATTATTAATTTATTATTGTTATAACTTAAATTGACGGATTTTTTATATGGAAAAGATATAATATATTTCAATTGTTAATTTAAAATTAAATTAAGAGATTTTTTAAGTTTAATTTCATTATAATTCTTGAAAAATAAAAATTGAATTAGATACTTTAAAGTAATCCAAAAAAATAATATTTAAAGTGATTTTTTTATAATTAGGTGGTTTTTCATTGAAAGGTCATATTATTTTCATTTTTTCCTCTTATCAAAATCAAAAGTTTAAGAGATATTTCTTTTATTCAGTTTTTTCTTTCATGGAAAATAGAAGTTGGTTAATTATTAATTAAAGGTAAAAAGTAATTTTATTGGAAACTTTAGGCATTATTAAAAATATTAATTAAATTTATTAATTATTAAATTTTGTAAGAGGTAAACTGACAATTTTATTACTAAAATTAAAATCGCTAAAATGTTAAAAAAAATTGTTAAAAATTCTTTAATTAATCTGAATTTTAAATTATATTTTTAATCGTTCAAAATATTAATCAAAAGGTAAATTAAAAAGTAACAATTGCTACTAATTTTCATTAAAAAAAACAGAATTGATCAAAGTAAAAAAGTAAAAAAAAAATGATGTGAGACAAATGTATAAAAAAGGTAGTACCGCACCGCACCGATCATAACCTTCCTCAATGGTATTCATCGCGCCTGTTCCTCGGAAATTTTCCTCGTCGGGGGGCAGAGGCAAAAGGAGGCGGCGGCGGCGGAACCATCCACAACAAACGACGGCGAACGGCGACGCCGGCATGTAACGAAAGTGAACGCGCCGCGCGAAAAGGTCCGACCGAGACCGATCTAACACACCATGTATCTGAGTCACTAGGCCATCGTCGTCGTCGCCGCCGATTCACTCGCAGTCAACTAACTCTACGGTTTGGTCGTGTGCGGTGTTTACTTAGTGTGCGCTCGCTCTTCATAACGAGACGTCAGCCAAGCGCTAAAAAAAAAACTCTTTCTTCGCTCGTTTCTCGACACTAATAAACACTTTCGATTACTTGTAATTATTTTCCGAAATAAAAAAAAAAAACGAAAAACACCCGAAAAAATAAAAAAGCGGAAAAACTTAAGTTTTGCATAATTCAGTTTGGAAGCAAAAGACATTAGTGGACTATACAAAAAGTGTTATGTTACGTCACTGAAGATGATCCTGCAGCAAATAAACAAGTTGGAGGCGGCCGAGGCGATGATAGTGCAGCTGAAGAAACTGCAAGGCGACGAGGCTCTCCTCGACGAGAAGCCGAGCGCAGTGAAGAAGGAGCCGAAGTCGGAGCCGGAAGAGAGCGGCGGGCGTCGCGACGACACCTGCGGCGACGATCTGGACGACGACGCGGAAAACGACGAGGACGATTGCATGCAGCCGCTCGACCTGAGCATGCACAATCGTCGCAAGGGCCACAAAGGCCACAAGAGGCGATTCGATAGCGGATCGACGAGCAAGTCGGAACGCGATTCCGCCACGGACAGCGAGGACGACGACGACGATGGCGGACGGTCCTCGCCCGGCACGGACGATTGCAAAGCCTACAAGAAGTGTCTCATGAAGCGATACTGTAAGTGATCCTCAGACTCAGATTATGTAAGCGCCGGTCCGGCCGCTATTTATACGTGCGGCGCTTTTCACACGAAATTCGTAAACAGGAAGACCACTTTTTTTTTTTAAATATATTTTCGCTTTTCGGATGCTGCTGCTGCTGTTATACTGCGCTATATGCAAAAAAAATTATGTAATATTTCCAAATTGCGCAATTCGGTTTTCCTAATTTGTAGTGCTTGCTCATTGCTTTTCGGTTCTTTAATATTTCAGTCGGGATCGCAATTGCATAATATTCACACACACACACACACACACACACACACACACACACACACACACACTGACACAAATAAATAAATACAATAAATTGACTAATAATAATGTTTTGCGTTAATAAACAAGCGATTTTTGTTCATCAAACAAAAAATTAATATAATTCATAATTTAAAAAAAAATTTGCGGATGCACCGATGTTTCCTTTAAGCATATCTACAATATTAAAGGTGTCTGTGCCACTGTACGAGTATAGTAGTATCGAATGCTAAATCGGAATCGAGGCCAGTACATATGTACTGCATATACTGCTTTTATAATTATGTGTGTGTGTGTGTATGCGGTTTTCACAACATCCACAATGTTGCAATATTTTTTTGTTCTACACGTACGTGTTCCGAAGACTCGTAATGAGATTACCGAGATTCGCGCGATCGAATTTTTCGAAAAAAAAAAAAAGTAAAAAGTTTCCGGTGCGCAACGCACAGTTATGCTTCTTCTTAGTTACTTAATCGCCCTTTATCTACCTGTTTCCCGAACGATGCAGGTAAATCTCTACGTGTGCACACAGTATCATTAAATTTGATACTTGTAGCGGTACTTTTTTCAATCTATGAAGCAAGCGGAAAAAAAATCCATTCCAAAAAAACTAACAGTAAATTAGTTTGTATGGAATAAAAAAATTGGGTCAAAATATGTGCGTTTCATATATTGTGTATTATATTTGCAAAAGGTGCGTGTTTAAGCTTCTACACGCTGTAAATTTATACGGCTAGTGGAAAGTAAAAAAAAAAAGTTATGGAAAAAAAGGATAGGCGAGAAATTGTGCTCCTGCGGAACTTTCATATGTGCAGCTACTAGTTTTCACTCATTCACTGTAACCGACTCATTACAGATGATTTTACTTACTTTTCCTCGCTTCCACTTGTCTTCTACTTTTCCGTCTATCAATTTCTTATTAGTAAATTATAATAATGATATATCATTGAGTCGTAGTTGCATTTTAAAGCATGTAACAGTCTTAAAAATTAAGCTTCGTAAGCAAACAAAGACTGAAAAATTATAAGACATTAATACTTGTCTCCTATTTTCTTCTTCTTATTTTTTTTTTCTAATAAAAAACCAGTTTGGGGTTATTTATTAAGTTATTATTTCATGGTGTGCTTATAATACAAAGGGTGGTTTTTCTAGACAGAAATGTAATGAATATGCTTTCACTTGTAATTACCATTTTTTGCTAATATATTGTAAATAATGTCGCAACGCAAAGCGTCAAGGACTTAATCAATAGTACCATACCATAATGTAATTATTTGATCGATCGAAGCGTAAATCGATCTATATGGTCGATTGCAAAGACCCCCAGAGGTATTAAACCCTAATACATAAAGTAGGTAGTAACCTCTCCACAGTCTACAGCTATAGCTAAGCACAAAAAGAGCACCCCCGTTCTTTTTTTTATGTTTTATATCTTCTCACTCTTCGCATCCGTAGCCGCTATGTGGAGGAACATAATAAACTTGTTGTTTGCGTCGGTGGTGTTTTGGGAAAGTGGGTCAGGGTCTTTTAATCACCGGGCAACCCTCCTTCTGGAATCTATTTTTTATTCTTTGTTCCTCTGTGCGCCTTTTCGAGATACACTATTTCCATCCGCGCAACAATTAATTGTGTATAATATTTAACGGTTCTTTATGCATTTGCTGTGTGCACTTCACTCTCGTTACGTAAGCATATTATTATTACAAGAAATGGTAAATGCAGTTGATGCACTTACAGTTAATTATGGGCGATAACTGTAAATTCGATTGCATTCTCGTTTCCTTGAAGTAGACGCATATTACAAGTACAAACAATTTTTCAAATAAAAAAAATGAACCATTAATCCACACTTGGTATAAATTGTATAAATTGTCTGCTTGTTTGTGTTTGTGTGTGTGGTTATATTTGTAACTTGCAACTACCTTTTAGTATTAGTTGTGTACATATCTACCTATATTACCGGAAACGGAAGTGGTTGCTTGCGTTTTATTCAAAATAGAAAGAAATACTGCTGCTGGCTGCACGGTAGAAGTGTTTTGAATGGACGGACGGACGGAATTCGTCTTCGGTGTATTATAATACGCCTTCCTTATAATTTTATACCTGATTTCCAACGTATTCTCCTATATGACAGCAAAGGAGGACAGACAGCAAAGACACCTTTCGATTTTTCATACTATACTCAGTGTAAGCTATAACAGAAGACACCCTTTTGCCTTTTTATTGGGAACTTTCGGTCGGTCAAAGAAGGCCGTTTTTATTCAGACTTTTCCCAGTGTGTGTGTCACGCATTTATTGCGACAGAAGTGTTGATCATTACAACAAGCGGACCGGCTAATTTTAATATATGGAAAATTGGGTCGGCGTTTTCGAAATTTCCGAAATCCTGTCGCGAGCGCGCACTCCGCCATAACCCAATTCGTCGCGCGAAGGGACTACCGCTAATGCAAAAATAATTTTCAATAGTGAAAGTCCACTAAATTCTGTACTATATTCACATGTATACCTGACGAAATTTTTTATTTATGTGTGCGTGCGTGTTTTTTCGGTCTGGACAAGGTCGCGTCCGTCACAGTTTCCTGTATGTGTGTTGCACGACGGAATGAAAACAGAAACGGAAAGTGCCTTGCGCTTACAGCCAAAAAAAATCTAATTATCGCTGCTGTTTTTCGCCCGCTTAAATATTTTGCCAACGGTTATTTAAAGACTTTTTAAAAGTATTTAATGCCGTTAAATTTGAGCTGTTATTATTCATTCGGTGTGGATAAAAGGTGGAAAGAAGTGGAATACGCATACTGGAAACTCACTAATTTACAATTAATCAGTTTGGTCTACTTAAAGTTAACGTTCTGTAATTAAGTAAAACAAATAAAAACTTATAATGCGTCAAGGACGTTGAAATCCGTGAAAAAAAGTATTAAAATACTTTGCAAACATTTTATTGATCTTTTAATTACCTGGAGAAGTACTACTGGGACCTGCAATTATAAATTTCTTATACGTGTAATTATAAAAATTGCATTTACAGTTGAAATTTCAATTTTGTTGTGTTTATTATGATTTGAAAGGTAAATTGTTTATTGTTTCTTAATTGCAAAGAATGCAAAGAGTTGATTATTTATTGAAATGTCGGTTTTTCTATTTTATTAATCAATTCTTGTCTTTATAAAATAGTTAACTACAAGAGATTTGTTTTTCAATTTTAATCGATTAAATTGAACTCCTTTAATTGGTGTCGAAACTATTAAGTTTTGCAATTTTTGTAATGAATTTGCCATTTTCTAATATTCAAATTTACATTTCTTAAACTTCTCCAACATGAGAAATTTTCAAAAATATTACAATTAATTAAATTATCTTTATGTGTTTACTATAATTAAATAAATTTCTGCTAAGTTTTAATAAATAAAAATTAATTTGTAAACGAAATCGAAGTAAATTTGCAAACTGAAAACGGTTCCGCGTATATTGTCGGCCATAGACCACCGAGCGTGCGTTTTCGGTGTTTGTGGGTCAAAAAAAGTGAAATTATCTTTTCGGAACACTTTCCGTTTCGTTCGGCTGTGTGTGTATTATTTAAAGTATTACGTGTAACGCATAATTTAGCTGGTGCGGTTATTTATTTAAAAGGCGAACTGTTAAATGTATGGGCGCAAGTTTCCTCATCAAACGACAGCCTCAACACAAACACACACACACAAAACACAAACATCTATGCGCAGATACTTACAGACACTTATTCCGCAATTCCGATCATTGTTCCTAATTTAATTCGACCGACGATCGAGTATCCCGTCGACTGTAGGTCTTACGTCACGCACGCAGGGAGTATAGGCTTGCTAGCGAGAAAACGAGCGCATCGATTTTGTCCCCGAAAAACTCACAGTGAGCGAGCGAGAGAAAGGAAGGAAGGAAGGAAAGAAGGAAAATCAAGGACACGCGACCGCGAAAACAACGGAATTTTCCCTTCTTAATTATACATATATTTCGCTCCCTAAATTATTAACAAGCTTGAATATAGTTGGTGAAAGGACCGAATTTTCCTTTCAAGCCATATACCTACAGAAGTTTTCTTTTTAAATAAATAATTTTCTTTATAAATAAATAATTAAATATTATATAATTAAATGAAAATTTCAAGAACCGAAATCGAACGCGAATTATGTCAGCGGAAAAGAGTCGGCTTCGAATGTTGTCTGTGTATGTGTTTTTTTTTTAATATTTTTTTTTAGTGGCAACTAGTTGTAAATGAGGTATCTAGGTCGACGCGTTCACTTATTACATGCATACATAGAAACCAAAGTACATTGATACAGTCAGTGGTACGCAACACACTTGAAAAGCTATCTGCCGATGACGGATTTTCATGTGTCAAGAGTGCGACCCCTTTGGCTATTCAAAATCAAAAGAAGGAAGATTGCAAAATGCATCGATCGCCTGAATGAATTGAACAGCCGTTTTTCTCCTAATGAATATTCGTTAGAAAGTTTTGCGGTAATGATGTGTGTGTTTATGTCTGCAGTATAAGTCTGTCTGAGCTTATTATCCGAAGAATAATAATGATCGCCATTGATTATTATTAGCTTAGATTTCACTGCGGAATTTTCTCCGCAACAGGAGGTTTTCTTCTGGCGAAGAATTCAGTTTCGCTTGCTGCGCGCAAAAATAGCGTTCTCTGGCGGAAAAGTGAAACGTAAACAGCGACAATTATTTCGCACCGTAAACTCAATACATACCATTAGCTTTTAATGTTTTTCCATCGCTTATTTATTTATTTATTATTTATAATAAATGCGCTCTGTTTCGTTATATGCTGCTTGCCTGTTCGAAAATTCAGGTGGGCTTTTGTTATTACAGGTCTTGGAATTTATTGTTACTTCTGTCTGTCTGTTTGGAGATTTCGCAAGTTTTGCGCGCTTGTGAATATAAGCAATTAAAAAGCAGTTTACCTATATTTTTCTTGTGCTCCCAAATTATGCTTTTTTCCTTGCAAAAATATTGCAAATGTCAATTTGTGATGGTTTTTTTCTATATTGCTGCATATTATCTTAAATGAAATTAAAAATTGTAAAATGAGTTTTGATTTTTTTACCCGTCATATAACTGTAAAATATAAATGTCTTACCATTTAAACCATAAATATAAATACAGTAATAATTTAATATTAATAATCTATTGATAAAACTTTTAAAGTTTGCAATTTTAAAAGCTGTTTGACACAAATTTCTACTTTCATGACTTGTAATTTTTATTACTTTTAGAATTTTTCGCATAAATAAAAAAAACTTAATACCGTAAAAATTTGTTAACTTAATAATTCAATAATTTTGTATATTAAATATTTACGGCTCAATCGCAGTAGACGTAATAAACCCTTTGTATTACTTCGTAGAATTTCTCACTAATTTTAATAAAAAGCAGCTTCTGCTTCTGCTTTTGCTGCTAAGAAAACGTCAGAAAACCCATAAAAAGTGTCTGAAACATTATCAGTGGCGCACGTTTGTTATGAGATGAGCCGGGGGCGGCGGCGGTAAAAAAAAAAGGAAGAGTGAAAGGGTTGTGACCTGTTACGAGCGTCGCGACGTTGACCCTGCCGCCTGCCGTAGCTGCCGCCGCCGTCGTTGAAAGGAAAAGCTGCGGCAGTCTAGCCGTATCGACCCGCCACCGCCCCACATCGAAACATCAACATAAGAGCGCCGCCGATTTGCATACATAAAGTCCTCTCTTGCACATACTACATAAACTGCGTATATGTGCACTATGCACGTAAATAAATAAATATATAAATAAATGACTAAATAAATGTTTAAGAGCGCACCAATTTGGGTTAAGGCTAACTGGTCGGAAAAAATAGCCGCTGTTCTTGTTGTATATACAACTTCTTACATAACAACCGACTGGAGCCATTCTTCTTGCGTGTAACACTTTTGCGAGTGACAAAAATTTTTAATTATTACGCAATAGATGAAAAAAAAAAAAAGAAACACCATCGAGTGCTTTGAACAAGCTAATAATCTGCGCTAAAATAAATGCATTTTCTCATTGCATTATCGCAGAGCGCGCAATTCGAAAAAGAACGTTTGCAAGAACCACAGAAACTGGTGCAGCGAAGAAGAGCTTACGCAATGTTCGCGCGCGTCTTCTTCTTTTGTTGTCTTTCCCATCGCGAAACTGGTACGAATCGCGATTGTTGCAAAATGCTGTTGGATTTTCAATCCGAAGTAAAATCTTCGTATAGTGTATGCGGTGTTTGGAAATCCTGCGAGCGAGTCGGACTAGTCTCTCGAAGAATAGAGAGAGAGGAAAGCATTCGGGTCAAGGGGACTTTCCCTTCCGGTCGCTGGCTCGCTCATTATGTGCGTTTAAACGTTTAATTTTACCCATTAGACTAAACAGGTACTAATTGCGTTTGCGGTAATGGTCACGAATCGCGAGAAGAATCATGCCCGCCGTGTCCTTACAGTTTGGATGGATAGTGTATTGCGTTTTTTTTCCATTCGTGCAGTCGTTTTAATTTTTTTTCCTTCTTCTTCTCGTTTTTTTTTTTTTTTTGATTAGTTGCGTTTGTTGTAAGTGGAACGCCGAAACCTTCACACTTGTTTATTGTTTTCTTTGATTTCCTCCTTGATTTTTTCCGCTTTTTGTCTTTTTGTTAATTCCTCTTATTGTGGCGGTTTCAATGCTTTTTGCATTTTCCTGTTAAATTCGTTGGCTTAGTATTGATTCTTTAGAAGATATTTTTATGTTCGGATTTTCTGGGAAAATCATAATAGGTCTTTGACCAGTTGTCCTAATTTTGTATTTTTTTAAAAGTTGTAAACAAAGTCGTTTCATTGAGATTTGAGAATTCTAAGTAAACACATTTACTTGTTATTTTTTTATTATATTTAATTGCACAGTTGGTTAATTTAAGAATCCGTACTTTACAATTTCCGAAATTTTACTTTATTTATGGTTTTTAATGTTTATATTAATAAATAAATAAATTTTATAATAGTTGAAGCAATAATAAGTAAGATTGATGTTAAATTGAATTTCAATTTTTCCTGCGGACTCAATTAAAAATAAAAAAATTAGCATATAATACAGAATATTCTGGTTTAAACAAACTTAAATTTAATTTAATAAATTTCGGGTATCTCTTAAAAAAAGTTAAAATATGCAGAGCACAAAAGTAACTACTTTATCGATTTAATAATTCCTTTTTTGTAAATAATTCCTTACTTACTATATGAATCAGTATATTATAAATAATATTTTTTTTTTAGTTCTTCAATGGTTTTATTCTTTGCTGATAAATTGGTAACTGATATATATTTGGTAATATCTGGCTCTAATACTAGCAAAAAATAAAATTATATCAAAATAAAAGAAAATAAAAAATTAAATATGCCTTTATTATACAGAAAAAAAAAGTTTAAATATTCAAAGCAAAAGCAACGACTTTAATAACTTGAAAATTCCCTTTGTGCATTTTCTCTTATATATTGTAAATTGCTAAAGACTTTACTTGTTCCATTTTGACTTGAATCTTCTTTGTTTATACAATACATATTTAGGAATCTTCAAAGGATAAAATAAAAAATAAGAATTTCCTTTGCAGACAACAGTGAAGTCACCTACAATCCATTATCCCCGTCGCCGCCACTGCTGAACAAGTTGCACCGAGCTGTCGGCGAGGCTGCCGGGGGCGGCAGTCGTGCTCTCCTCCACGGCATCCTGTCAGGTCAGCACGGCTTGCATCACGCCCATGCCCTCATCACAGCATCCCGGACATCTGCATACACCACGAGCACCGGTGAGTCTGTTTTTCTCTTTCTTGTTATTTATTATTATTGTTTGTCCTCCACGTCCCGCATTTATATAATATACAGTGGATTGTGCAACATCTGCGCTGCATTTAACCCCTCGACGGGCGAGAAATGTGCACTTTCGGGTAAACACATCTGCGAATTTATATTAGTCAGCAGCAGCAGCAGCAACAGCCGAAGTGGCTTCGGATTGCGTAAACAGTTCAACCCTTTCTGGTTGCAGAATGCAAAGCAAAAGGCTCGCTTTCCCATTCGAGCCCTATGGTCCTCTCGTGCTAAGAGATTAGCATCAGGTAAAAATGACTTGTAAACATCTCCGGAAATAATAACACCTTCAGCAGTTGATCCTTTTATGATGATGGTTTTTTTGGTCGCTTGTTGGTATTATCATCAACACCTTTTAGTTTAGATGTTAATCGGTCGTTTAATTGCGTTTCTCACAATACGGGTTTTCTAAACTAGATATTGTATGTAGTGTGCATTAAGCGATGGTCAGTGGTTGTTGAAAGTTTAGGACGTTGCTGTTGCCATACGATCAAGAAGAAAGAAAAAATTGTATGCAGTAATAGAGAAGAAGGGTTGGTTTGAAGCGTTAAGCTATCGAATTCACTGACCGCTTATAGCTTGCTTGTTGCTTGCTCTCTAGAAGACTAGTTTCGTTGTCTATAAGTTGACTAGATATGGTGGTGGTAGTTTAATCCACCCCATTCATGTGGGAAAATCTGATGATACCACACTACTACAACTACCACTATTACGACGACGAGCAACGGTTCTTTTGGTTTTTGTTTGCTCTTTACTTCTTGTTGCATGCACGCAACTATTAAACTGACCGCTATTACAGCGAAGAGGGAAATTTCGAAAACTAGTTTTGTAAATTGAGAGGAGTCAATCGAAAAATTCCAAACTGGAAATTTATGCATCCTATCATATTTTTCTTTCGGCAATTTTTACATACTCGCATGCATTGAAATGAAATGACTGTTATAGTTTCGGGTGCCCTTTGTGTTCGATCAGTATTGCCGATTTTTTTTTTCGTCTTTTGCCGTTTCAGTTTCAATTGAACTTTTTATATTTTTATACAATTAAAATTTAATATATTTTCATTGAATAGATACATTTTTAGTAGTTTCAATTTAATTAATTTTAATTTTTTTAAGTCTAAATTTAGAAAACTGATTTTTTTTTCACTTTTTTTTTATTATTCAAAATGCACAAGCATAATGTTTTCCTATTTCCTTAATATTTTATAAAATTTTCTCAGTTAAATAAAAACTTAAAAGAAAATTAAAATTATAAAGCCATACAAATCTTCTTTATTTGTTATTTCTTAGGTTTTTAATTTAAAATTAAGCGAATACCTTCTATAAATAATAAAAATAAATAAACTTTCAAGAAAAATTAAATTTTCTTCTGTTTTATCGGTTTCCATTGCGATTTTTAATTTTTTATGCTTCTGTTAGGTAATATTATAGTATACTTTCTGAATTTAATTGATTGAATTGACTTTGTCTTTCTTTTAAAAGATTAAAATAAGAAAATTATTCTTTTTTAAAGAGTTTTTATTCGTTCTTTTAAAATACCATTTTTTTTTTCTATGAAATTATCTTAGTTTTTATTTAACTGCAAAAGAAAAAAGTGAATTATTTTTTCATTTTTACGAAATTTTAATTTATTCTTTATTTTTCTGGATAATTACATATTACAATTATCTCTTTTGATAATGAAAAACAGTTTTTACTAAAGCATTTTTAACTAAAGTCAATTTTTATTATTGGTTTGAAACATACAATTATTTTGACCATTTCATTCTATAAAAAAGCTGCTATAAATTAAGTCTATAAAAACTACACACTTAAGCATATCACAAATGAAGAACATTTTTTGTGATAATAATTTTGACGTTCTCCTAAAAATATTTCTTATTATTTATTTTTGATTTTATAAATTTCCAAAATAACCATTAAAAGAAATAAAACAGAAAACTTTCTGAAAATTCTTCACAAATAAGAAAATTTAACGGTCATTTAAAGGAATCAAAAAATAATTCCACTCGAACAAACCCAATGCAAAAAAAACATGAGAATGAAAAAAGCGCAATTCTTCGATTTGTTGTCCTCTTTTGGAGGAATTAGTGGTATGTGTTGTCACATGAGCAATACATGTGCCCTCCTGTCGTGTCCCTAGTTCGCATTGTGCTCTTGAATTCATCCCCAATGAAGCCGGCAGTAAATAAAAACAACAGCGCACCACCGATGCAACTCTATACACGGACTACATACGGACACGTAGGAAGAAAAAACGGGCAACTCGCCGGAATAATATAATAATATTCACCAGGCAGCACAGCACGATTGTACAAAACAGAAAAAAAAGTATAAAAGAAAGAAAGAAACGCGCACACACAACTTTGGAAAGGAGAGAAGAGAAGAGAAATGAAGGGAAAGGGTTTCCTTTGTGTCTCACAGGAACCTGTTTAATTCCGCGATGTGTCCGGTCCATCCCTTAATGTCCGGCGTGACCTGTTGACCTCACTGCCCATTAATCATATCTATTATAAGGGGCCAGGTCGCAGTCGGGTCACTACATATTATTATTATTGTACCCCGATTGCACAATCGCTTGCTTATGCTCGGCACCGAGCAAGGGAAGCGCACACAACATACCAGCGGTAAAAGGGAAGTGTAAGTAAAGGGTTCTTTCTCCTCCTCGTACCTCGTATATGCTGCACCTATATATGGATGTGTAGAGGCTCGCATAGATGCCCTATATGTATTCATTTGATATAGTCGGTCGACTTGAAGAAGATTTCCGATTATGTCGTTACCTACGACACGATGACCGTTGCGTTTTTGTTTTGTATAGATATACAGGATGTCACAAAATATTCTTCCTTTTAGAATTTTTAGTTTTCATCAATACATTTTCCTTTCTCTTTTTGCATTATTTATTATTCAATTTAGTTTTTTAGTTCAATTTACAGTATTTGGTAAATTAGTTTTTTTTTTATGGTTGAGAAGTAGTAAAGTGATAATAGTTCTGTTTTCCAGTACCAGTATTTTTGCAGTAATTTAGCTCTTGTTTTACAGTAAATAATTTCCTTCTAGATATTTTTTCAAATTACTAAACAATTTCTCCGGATTTTTTTTTTAAGATCATTTGCGTTTATTTCCTTTTATTTTCCTGTGCCCACTAAATTTTCATGATATTTTTTTTTAATCTATAGATAAATATCATTAAATATTAATAGAAAACTATTTTAAAAGGCGATTTATATTGCCTTTCTGTTTTCGCAGTTTTCGTTTAGTCTATTTTACGCTTTCAAATTGCAATTTTTTATTTAGTTTAACCCAAAACTAAAACTTTAAAATAAAATTTAAATTAACAAAATCTTCGCTAGCAAAAAGTATCACAAAAATTTTCAAAACAAAACCAGCAAATAAAAATAATCAAGACCCTGTATAGGACTGTCCATAGAGGTGAATCGCTTTGGTCATCGTCGGTCTAAAAAAGTGAAAGAAGCGTGTTATGTACGTGAGAACTGTAAGCGC
Source organism: Holobus sp. GC000080 (assembly GCA_030556065.1). Lineage (NCBI taxonomy): Eukaryota > Metazoa > Arthropoda > Insecta > Coleoptera > Staphylinidae > Holobus > Holobus sp. GC000080. The sequence goes on along the minus strand of JASKGO010007895.1, from coordinate 69,325 downwards.
ACTCAGCACAGCAAAACGGCAGCAATGAACGGAGCAGCAGCAGAAAGAGGAACAGCAAAAGGGGTTATTTATTTATTTTCGCTACATTTTTCCCTTTACGGCGAGCCTACTGTTGCACATGTGAACGAACGATTTGCATAAGCATTCAACACGTGAAATGTTTTGATTTATTGTACAATTTCCACTATATATGCAATGCAATGGTCTATATTCTTTCTTTGTGTGTTCTGTTCTTCACAAATATCTTCTTCTATCCTGTAGGTTCGCTGCCGCCAAGTCCGGCCGATTCGGGCGTCTCAGATGTGGACAGTTCATCGAGTGGCGGCCACACATCTACCGACGAACTGAAGGCCCGTCTGCAACCGTCGGCGGCTTCGTCCGCATCCTCCTCCGTACTGGGACCGCACTCACCTTTGGGAGGATACCATCACAATCAGCAGTTCCTCACACCCTACCACTACCCTCCCGGACATCAGCAACACAGGTCCCATTTCGCAGCCACCCATCAGCATCATTATTCCGTCAAACCACAACGTAAGTACCTCTACTATGTTTTTATTATGAATTTTCATTTTCTTTTTTCAATGAAATCAATTATAGAAATATTGAAATTCAATTTTCTAAACAAAATGTTAAAATTTGCGATTTTTAAATTTAAGTTCTCCAGTACGAAATGAAGCTGTTGAAAATTTAAATTTTATTTATCATAAAGTTTAAAGAAGCAATTTAGTTAGCGTTGGAAACTAATTTTCATCTCTTAAATTATAAAATTAATACAATTATCAATGTTTCATTAGAATTTTCTATAAAAGTTCTAGAAAAATCATGCAGCAATGTAATAACTGTAAGAAAAAAGTCGGCGATAAAATGCAAAACAAAAGCCATTGCCAACATTTTTCCTCGTCGTAATTTTTCCTGATGCATAAACAACGGGCGCTTAAAAAAGAATGCGATTACGCCAAAAACGTCTGGAGGATATTTTAAATAGTTCGCGCTGCTTCGAGCGAAAGTGGTTTCCCGAAATAAAATTCATGCACTCTGCGTATCGAATTCTGTCGGTTTTTTGGCGTCGTCAAAGAAGTAAGGATTTATCTAGTAAGGCAGGTCGCGCATCGCGCGCGCGAATTAAACGATCGTCCGATTTTCGTCCACGACAAGCATCCAGCACACACATAGAGCAATTGTCGAAAGCTTTTGGCTGCGACGTAATAATTGCGCTATTAATTGACCTTTAGCGTCGATTTAATCAACTATTAATTAATATAATCTACCAAATATATATGTGGCGCGTTGATAAAGTGCGCACTTATTGTATCCCATCCCATAATATTATAAATATGTGTACAAAGTATACTCTCTTTGTATTCGGCTGCGCTCTGTTTTTTGATATGTTTGTTCATTTGATTTTCGGCTTGTTGGACGGACTCACGCAGAGGAATATTCGCCGCGCGTTACGTAAACCATGACCTCGCGCAATGTCATTTAGTCGAGACGGAAATAGATCTCTCTACGCACTATATAGCTATAGAGAAAATGGTAACGGCAAGCGCCTAAAAGTACATTATTGGACTAATAATATGGTTGTGGATATGTAGCATGCTTTGCTACTTACTTTATAATTATCTCAATACTATTTATAGCCGGGGTTGTTTGTTTATCCTCGAACGAATTTTTAATTTTTTTCTTCTTCTTTTTGTTTTTTTTTGTTTTTGAATCCTTGTGCACGTTAATTTGCTTTGAATTTTAAAAATAAATCAAAATTTTTTTGCGTTAATTGTGCGTGCTTTTTGGCAAGTTTACCTGTTTTCCTTTTACTTGTTTTTTTATTCTTTTTTTTTTTTTCATGAGATAAGTTGCGTTGAATTTAGGGGCTGTTTTCTAAGTCGCTTCCAAATTACTTATTTAATAATTTTTGTAAGTAAATAATATTGTTTTGAATTTTATATTAAATATCCTGATAATTATTTATCAAATTGGAAGTTGTCCCTCTAAAAATTATTCGCTATAACTTTTTAATTTTTTTTTTCTCTTTTTTTTGTAATGTATTTAATGGCTGTACATTTTATTAATTTTGAGATTATTTAAAACTATAATGCAGATTTATTTCTTTTTGGACTTTTTTATAAAAAAAAAAGTAAATAATTTAGGAGTTGTTTTTATGTACTTTCAAATTTGATTTAGGTTTAATTATTTTTTTATTTAATTATAAAAACCCTAAAAGATTTACAATCCATCTTGGGTTGATTGCAAATGTCCTGTTTTAAATTAATTAAATTTATAAAATTCTAATAACTTTAATTGGGAGTTCCTCTAAAAATAACTCAATGTTACTACAAAATTAAATTTAAATGTTCCCTCTCTTTTTTTATTAGATATTCTAATCTAATGCAGTAATTGACATCGTTTTAAACATTATATTATTTTTTAAATTTTAATGAAAATTTGATATATTTTTTTTACTTTTTTAATGAAAAATGTTTAATTCATTAATTTGATGTTTTCTCATCAATATAACTTATTGTTACTTTTCCAAACCATTTAAATTAATTTTTATCTCTTTTAATTCTAACTAGAATGCAAGTAATTTATATCAGTTTTATAGCTCTTTTATTTCTCAAAAACTAAAATGCAAATTAATTTATCTATTTTTTTTTTTTAAATAAAATTTAAATAAATTTTCACACAAAAGCAAAGCCCAAATTCAAAAATAAGAAAAACTATAGAAATCTTTCGCAAAAGCAATAATTTCTGAAATTTTTAATTTTAGAAGCTCGCAGTGAGAGAGTTATTCGTGTGCATCACACGAGAGATTTTTTATACGTGCACGTCGTTTAAAAATACCCACGCAGAAACTTTCGGTTTCTATGCGCCCAAAAAGCAAGCTCACGGTTTCACTCTCTTGATAACAACAACGCAACACCCGAAAATCTTCCACATATACACGGCGATAAAAAAAATCTCTAAATACGTTTTTTAAATAGCGAGAGCGATTAGGAAACAGACAACGAGTGCAAATAATTTCGTAACGTTTTTTTTTATCGTGTGTTATTATAATAATTGCATTGCCGCTAAGCAGATTAACCTTGTGCAAGGAAAATCAACGTAAGATAGGTCAAAATTGAAACGAGTGCAAATAAATGAAACCTCTCGCGCTCTATTTGCTTTCGCCAAAATTGCTCTCACAACTATATTATTTGCACAGACAGCCAACCCGATGTTTGCGACAAGTCTGCAAGCAAATACACGAAAAGTTTCGATTCGTCAATTAACAGTATCGCTAATTAGGAACTGACCTAGGCTACTAACAGAAAAATAAAACCGAAATAGTAGAAACTAGTAAACTGGTTTGTGGTTTGAGTGCGCTTTTTTTCTATTTCCTGATGCGCATTAAGCGACTGTTTGTTTGTTTTATCCGCCCACGAATTTTTTCATTATCTAAATGAAGCGAGCATTTAATTACCTGTTTGGGTGCTTCTTTGTTCTCTCAATCTCTAGCTATTGCTTTTGCGGGCTTGTCTGTCTCTGTGTGCAAGTGTGTGCATTTCGCTTTCGGGAAATTGCGTTTCAGATTAGACCTACATGCAGCTCTTTACGGCCTTTATTATTGAAGTGGCAAATGCACACATCCACACACTGTGACTTCTGACTGAGAGGATGATGCGTTTTGTGCATCACACACACACACACACAGACAGATACATGAAAGGCTCGTTTGGGAGTACACGCAGAGCGAGGAGGAAAGAAGTGGAAACGAGAAGTGCTCAATTAGTGTGACCTTCAGCTCCTCGCGGAAAGTCGCAAAGTCGATGAACTAGTGACCGCCGCCGCGCGCTAGACAGCCGCCATAGCCATTCCCGTGCATTCTATATACACACACACACATGCCGAAACACATTATACGTAAATGCATAAAGTGGCGTATACAGCTTACGTTATGTGCATCTCTATATACATCGCAGATATAGCTGATTCCTGTTTCGCCCGATGAGTGTGTGAGTGAGTGCTGCATGCATTTCCGACACCAACTCTTCTCGAACCCACACCGCATAATTTTTCACCACTATTGCCTCGCTGTTTCTTAAATATTTCACATTTAAATTCACTTTCATTTATTTCAAAATCTTTTTTTCTTGTTAGTTTTTGTTTTGCGGCGTTTAAATTAAGGAAATAATAAATTATTATTTATTGCGCTTCCCCTCTTTAATTAATTTTGAAAATGTTTTATCTTTATTATGGCTTCTTTTTTTGTGAATTTGTTTTTGTTATTTAGTATTTGCAAAGAGAAAATAAGAAATATGTTGTGCAACAGCCAGTAGTTTTATTCAATTTAGTAAATTATGATATTTTGCAAATAATAATTGTCGCTTAATCGCTTATCTTCGAGGAAATATAAAAATGTGTTTCATTTTACTGGTGAATTTCGGTTGGGTCAACAAAATATCGCTTTTGCTTATGTATTCTCGTAATCTTTATTCGTATAATTACCGACTGATTTATCAATATTGCTAATTTACAGTATAATCAGTATAATGATAAATTGCAATTACCCAATCAATTACCTAATTTATCAAAATTTGCTTACTTGCTGATAATATGATAGCTCCTAAATTTCTTTTGTACAAAAAAACAATAACAAAATTAAAAATGAACTTTTTTTTATTTAGTTTAAAAATATCTAAATGTAAAAAAAAAAATAACTTCTGGAATTATAATAAAAATAACCCAAAGAAATTTAATTTAAAGATGCAAAATGGAGTTTTTAAAACATTCAATAAAGCGCAGAAAACTACTTTTAAAGAAATTTAATTTTTCTAAAAGTAAAATTTATTTTTATTTATATTTATGTGTTTTAAATTAACTTATAAAAATAGAGTTTTTTTTTTGAGAAATGTAATACGAAGAGAATTTAATTAAAAAAATGTCCATAAAAGAAGTCTTAAAACCTTCAATAGAGCGCAACTTGAGTAAAGGCGAGAAAAAGAAGTGGATAAAAATGAAAACAGGAAAAACGCCTGTGGAGGAATGCGAGTTGCATTATTATTTAGTTTTAGTCGTTAGTAATAATGCATCTTTGGTGCATATTTGTGCAGATGTGTGTGTGTTCGTGCGTGTGTTTGTGTATGTGCAGGATATTGCAACGTGGACCTTGAATCGGGCGGTCACCCCGCCGGGAGAAGATTGAATGTTTCTAACCCCTGCCTACGAGCCAGGTTTCGGTCTCTCTTATTCTTCGGCTCTCTCGTTTCCTTACTTAAAAATACCCACTGTACTCAAGCACCGATCGAATGATATAACAAGCGCTTGCATTTTCTTTTCTCGAAACGAGCCAATAACAAAATGATATTATATGCGTAATGGTAATAATTGTTGTCTTCGAATAATCAGCGCATTTCCTTATACAGTTCAAGGCTAATTAAAAGTGTTTCCTGATGAGAAAAGGGACGCACTATTTCTCTGTCTGTCTGTAGTGGGAAAAAATAAAAGTTCTATTAATCATGCTCTACCTGTTGGATAATAATTTCAAGCGTGAGTTCCGGTGGTATTCACCCTCTTAATGCGTGCGCCACTATGTGAAGAGATTAAGCAGGTAGATTTCTAATGCCCTCGTTTTTCTTCCTCCTGAGCAATATACAGGGTAGCCCTTTAATCTATACACACACAAAAACATTAAATTAAATTGAAGTTTACTTGATTGTAATAATAATAACGTATCACCCCGTATATTTTACACATCAGTGCTTTGAATATTGTGTATTTGATGGTTCTTTTTTGGATTTTTTCAGTGCCGGATAGTTATAGTAGCTACTTAACATCACTGCAACAGCACCACAACAGTCAAGTACAACAACAGCAACAGCAGCAATCGAATAATCCCATGAGCGGTTACCATCATCCGCAACATCATCACCATCATCATCACAGTCTGCACTCGCCGTTTGCGACGCCGTCGGCACCCTCGCCGCCCGGTCGCTATTCCATACCGACGTCCGTCATCCAGGCAGCCACCAGCAGCGTCAACGATGAACTGTCTTACATGATGGAACTGGGCTTTCCGCCGCGCAAATTCAAGAAAGTCAAGAAACCGAAAACGGGCGCCGAACCCGGTGCCGTCAAGCGCAAGAGTCGCGAAGGCTCCACCACTTATCTGTGGGAGTTCCTGCTGAAACTCCTGCAGGATCACGAGTACTGCCCGCGGTATATAAAATGGACGAATCGCGAGAAAGGGGTGTTCAAGCTGGTGGATTCGAAAGCGGTCTCGCGGCTTTGGGGTTTGCACAAGAACAAACCCGATATGAATTACGAGACGATGGGCAGAGCTCTCAGGTATTATTACCAGAGGGGAATTTTGGCTAAGGTGGACGGCCAAAGGCTCGTCTATCAGTTCGTCGATGTCCCCAAGGACATCGTGGAAATCGACTGCACGGGGGCGTAAATTAGGCTAAATTAACAATTTTGTAATGTTTTTTTTTTCTGTTTTCTTGTTTTGTTTTGAACGTAGATTCGAATAATGATAATTGCAACGAATCCAGCTACACATAATGATGGATCTCATAATAATTGAACCGCAAAGACGCACACAGGTACTATGAATTGCTAAAAGACAATAAGAACACTTTAGGGGTGGGAAAAGTAGATTTAGCGAAGAAACGATGTGGTTATGAATGTGATATCAAAATCGTATCGGAACAAAATTGGTGCTGTTTTGAGAGAAACGAATTGAGGAAACTGAGACTGCTAGGTGCCTGAACAGAATGACATTTTCCGAATATAGTTTTGAATTGATATTTTTGAGAGCGCGAAAAGTAGTGGCCAAAAAGTACATTTGTCGGCAATTGAAAGTATATACACATAGATTTCGTAAATTGAGACGAGGCTTTTCTCTGTGTCTCCTCTCGCTCTATTTTAATCTCAACTTAGCAATCGTTCATGTTATGAATTAATCAATGTTCTAGACACTAATCTTGCATAAAAGACAAATAATAAGAAGCGAAAAATAGTTGATCTCAGGTGTACACTATAAGGTGACGGTTTCGGATTCTCGTGAAAGAAATAAAAAATTATTCCTAACATTCTGTACATATTTGATTTTTTTTTTTGTTAATTCTAAATTAGTGTACATTCTGTATAGTATTTATTCTAATTATTTTAACTAAATTTATTTCTTCGTTCGCTCGGTACTAAAAAATTATTCATAATTTCGTTGTTTGTTTTTCCTGTGATTTGTCGTGCGCGGAAAAAGGACAAGTCGCATGGGCCTTTTCAGTCATTTGATTTTTTTCCCTGTCTATATAACACATCACAAATTGGTGTACCTTACATATTTACAAAAGTGTCTTGTTCAACTCAGAGATTAATGAAACAATTCAGGATATTTGTTCTAGGAATTAACAAAGGAAAAAAAATATTAATGACATATTATAAATATTATAAAGTAGTTAATACAAAACTCTATTATATTGTATAAGTAAAATACGCATAAAGGAAACAAAATTCAGGTCTTAACTCAGTGGAATAGTAAATATACTTTACATAAATTTTGTAATTTCGTATATGTAAAATGTAAAACGCACATCACAACAAATATTCGCTCTATATGCGTCCAACTTTTTAAAAAGCATGAAAAACGTAGTTAAATATTTTAAAGAAATTAAAAATTAAAAAAAAATAAGAATAAAAACTAGGTAATTGTTACAAGCATGATATATATTACATGTTAAATGGTTAGTGTTTAAACAAATTACGTGTGTGAATATTAATTACGATAATTACGATTCATTTATGTTTTCGTATATTTACAGCTCCGAGCGCACGGGTCCGGCCAACCTTTTCTTTTTTCGCTCAGTGTTGTTTTTTCGTTCATTTTCCTATTCCATCAATTTATTATTTTTTGCTTAAAGATCAAATCTGCAATTTGCGCTATGGAAATTACGCGATAAATCTTTAGTGATATTAATATTTGAAAGCCGCGAGTTATTATATTCGTATTGTTGTACATAATAAATCTTTTAAATTAATTCAATTTGTAATTATAAATAATAATATAATTTACGAGTGCAACTGATTCAACAGTTAGTTGCTCTATAATTGTATTCAAAGGTGAATATGAGCTGATGAGCATATAAATTACAGCAAACATTTGTATAGATTTTATTATTTCCTAAGTTGTATTGTATTAAATAAACTATTATGTACTTTTATTATAAAACTATAAATAAATTGTTTATTATTAAGTAATTCATACAAATTATTTTTTTTATGTCTTCGTTTTTCACCTTAGGGCATTTGATTTGGGAAAACGGTGAGATATCTATTTAATTTCTTCACCAATCGAAGTTTGGGCCAAATTTGAGTTTCACTAAAATAGTGATCACTTTCGACCACTTCCGATTATGCCGGAAATAGATGTCAACTTTGATACTTTAAATGGAACTGCCAATTTTTTATTTCTGATTATGATTAAGAATTAAAATTAAAATAATATTTGCTTGATTTTTTTTTTTTCTTGAGACGTGCTATTTTCAAGATATAAGGACTTTTATAAAAATTTCCGGGGTTTTGAGCGTTTCAAAAATAAGTCATAACACTCATAACATTCACTGTCTCTTTAAAACTTAATATATTTTTTTGTATGTCAAGAATTAGATATGCAGGCATGTCCCAATTCAATAAAATTGAACATTTGTCATAAAGGGTGGTCAGCAAATGAAGTTAAAAATAAGAAAAGAAAAATGGCTGCAACTTAATTTTTTTAAATGGAAACCACTTTTTTATAATCTTTTATTGTAAATTACAAGAACAGACCTTTCAGAAAACGTTTATTTTACAAATGTACGTTAAAAACTTCCTTAGTTATTTAAAAAAGTTTTATTTATGAAGAGGTTGCAACTTACAACTTAAATTAAATTCAAGTTTGTGATCTTTAATGTAGGCAACCCAATTTGCATCGTTTATATTTCCCGCGCACTTCATTTACCTCCGAAGCACCTCATTGAATTCATGTCAAGAAACAATTTTTAAGAAATACTAAATAAAATATGCCTACCAAATAAATTAATTTGAAAATTTCATTAATACTGTAAATAGTGTAAATAATTACTTCTAGACGACAAAAAATTAACCATGAATTTTGTAAAAACTAGCTAAACAATAGCTTTTTTTGCAATATAAATAAATAGACCAACTGAAGAATTAAAGATAAATTAAAATCTTTAAAATTTAATAGTGCTACTTCAATGCTTACATTACAAAACCATAAATTGTAATACTATAAAAAAGATATAAAATGTGTTAATTATTATGGCAATAAGACTTCTATTCCTACATATGAGATAATTATGAAACAAGTCCTTCATCAACAGCAGCATCAATAGATGAATTAACAGCAACTGGAGGCAAATAGTACGCTTTTATCAAACTGTGCAGTCTCGCAACATCCGAATCCTCGCGTTCTATTGCCCTTAACATTTGTGTAAACTTAATAATTGACTCCTTTCCTTCACTGAAGCCAAACTCCTTTAATACCTCCATCTGTACTTGCATAACAATAGGAAAGACAAACTGCATCATTTTGAGCATTTCATTACCAACTGCCTTTTTGGCTTCTGCAAGTTTCTGTTCGTTCTCGGGAGTGTCTAATTTATCCAGGGTTTTCATGAGAATATCGACTGCAGTTTCAGTAGTGAGTGTGGGAGTTCCCAATTCACTTTTTGCCATTTTCAACAAGCCTCGCTGTAAAAAAATTAAAGATTAGACGTGGTATTGTTTAAAATACATTTCTTACCTGTAAATAATTAACGGAATAATTCAATAGATCCTTCTTTACAAAGGTGCAATCTATTCTTTTGTTTATTTACAACTTTGCAGTTGTTTGTATCTTGTATACTAACAAAACAGGCCTATAAACTGAAACAAAAAAAGTTAAATCATAATTTAGCGACGTAATAATTAATTACCTTGCGATTTTCACTCAATTTTTGTTAATTTCTCAACAATCTTTAAAATTTTGCCACCCCCACACGAAGAAAAACAAAACAAACAACATAGGTTAGGAAAATATTCCCTAGTTAGTAACATTTGGTGACTTTTGCCTGAAAAATTAGGGACTTTTCAGTTGGCTGCTCTGAGTGACTTCGATGATTTCACCTGGGTGTTAAGTGGGCAGATAATTCCTCGGCATTTTACCAAATTAATAAAGAATAACAATTCATTGAAGGATTTGCAATAGTGAAAGAACTCTATCGCAATGGCGTTAAAGACTCAAGTGGGCCTCAGTGAGTATTCCTTCTGTTTAAATCCCATAATATACCTACTGACCCAAAACATACCCAATAGCAAAACACAGCTAATTCAAGAAAGTAAATGCTCTTCTAAGCTTCGTATTACGTTTGCCTTTCAATAAATAACAAATTACATTCATATTTGCTAAAGCTATTGTGCAAAAATCCCATTTATAATTTATTGATTAAAGTAAACGTAATAACGCAGTGGGTGGGGGCTAGAGGGAAATGTCAATAGAATTTCCCAGTTATGTGTGTTGCCTATAATAGCTTCAGTAAGTTTTTAAAACATTTTCTTCTTTTCTTTTTAGAAATTATGAACGAAGTAATTAAGCAGAAACCTGGCAAAAAGAATGGACCGCAAGCCGCACATGTCGACTGGAGAGTGCTTGTGGTGGACAAACTGGCCATGCGGATGGTTTCAGCTTGCTGCAAAATGCACGACATTTCAGCTGAAGGAATAACTTGTGAGTTTTCTTTTGCTGCTTGAAATTAATTCATTTAATGTAATATTATTATTTTAAAGTGGTGGAGGATATCCACAAGAAAAGAGAACCGCTCACAACCATGGAGGGCGTTTATTTGATAACACCAAGCGAAAAATCCGTTCACAGTTTGATGAACGACTTCGATGGACCGCGACCGATGTATAAAGCAGCCCACGTTTATTTCACCGAAGGTATTTGTTTAAATTTGACATACAAGTTATCGGTAGCATTTAGCAATTAGTTTTATTTTTTATTTAATTATGATTTTCTTTATTCAGCATGCCCAGATAAGTTGTTCAATGAACTTGGTAAAAGTCGCGTGGCTAAGTTCATACGCACACTGAAAGAAATCAACATTGCATTCGTTCCGACCGAGTCTCAGGTACATTAAATTACTCACGACTAATCAAAATTGAAACAATCTAATGTGTCCTCTGAGAAAACTGCACTAACAAATTATGCGACGAATGAATGTTGAACAATTTCCTTGATTTTTATTTTATTTTTATTGCCATTGCGCTTGTCCATTGTCTCGTTTCTTTTTGGGGAATTGTGGTAAATGCGTTCAATGTGTTTGCCTTCTGTTCATGCTAGTCTGTCCCGAGGAGCTCTTCAATGAGCTGTGCAAATCTTGTGCTGCCAGGAAAATAAAGACTCTAAAGGAAATCAATATCGCCTTCTTACCCTACGAGTCGCAGGTTTGATGACAATACTAATAAACCTCTTTCTTGTATTCCCTTAAGTTCCTAAAGTCCAAGTGCACGTTTTTCCACTTTTACTTTTATCATCAATGACGTAATTAAAATAAAATTGATTTTAGGTGTTTTCATTGGATTCGCCGGACACTTTTCAGTGCAGCTACGCGCCTTCTTTTGCAGACCTAAGAAGTGCTAACATGGAACGAATGGCTGAGCAAATTGCCACCCTGTGCGCCACTTTAGGCGAATACCCTTCGGTTAGATACCGAACGTAAGAACTTTTTTTTTTTTTTTTAATAAAAAGCAACTTATAAAAATAAATATTGTTTGTAGCGATTGGGAACGCAACGTTGAACTCGCGCAACTGATCCAACAGAAGCTGGACGCTTATAAAGCAGACGAGCCCACAATGGGAGAAGGACCGGAGAAAGCGCGCTCGCAATTGCTGATAATCGATCGCGGTTTCGATTGCATTTCACCAATGCTGCACGAATTGACATTCCAAGCAATGGCCTACGACCTGCTGCCCATCGAAAACGATGTGTATAAGTACGAGGCCAGCCAAGGGCAGTTTAAAGAAGTATTACTGGACGAGAACGACGAACTGTGGGTCGAGCTGCGTCACCAACATATTGCCGTGGTCTCGCAGAGCGTCACGAAAAATCTGAAAAAGTTTACCGATTCGAAACGCATGACATCCGGCGACAAACAATCCATGAAGGACCTGTCGCAGATGATCAAGAAGATGCCGCAGTACCAGAAGGAATTGTCCAAGTACGCGACGCATTTGCATTTGGCCGAAGATTGCATGAAAACCTACCAGAACTATGTGGACAAGTTGTGTAAAGTCGAGCAAGATCTGGCAATGGGTACGGACGCTGAAGGCGAGAAAATTAAAGATCACATGAGGAACATCGTGCCCATCCTTTTGGACCCAAAGGTTACCAATGAGTTCGACAAGATGCGCATTATTGCTTTGTACGCAATGACTAAGAACGGCATCACCGAAGAGAACTTGTCGAAATTGGCCACACACGCCCAAATCAAGGACAAACAAACCATTGCCAATTTGGGATATTTGGGCGTCAATGTTGTTACAGATGTAAGTTGCAATTAATTGCATTGAGTTATAAATTTTGTACTGATTTGATTAAAAATTCAAAGGGCGGACGTTCAAAGAAAATGTACACGGTGCCCAGGAAGGAACGCATAACCGAACAAACATATCAAATGTCGCGCTGGACGCCCGTCATTAAAGACATTATGGAGGATGCCATCGAAGACAAGTTGGATCCGCGACATTTCCCATTTTTGGCCGGAAGAGCACAAAGCAGTGGTTACCATGGACCTACCACCAGGTACATATAACTAAAGATTACTCAAACGTGGTGATGGCTTGAACCATTGAACGGTTGCAATAAATTCGATACGTTTCAGTGCACGTTACGGCCATTGGCATAAGGACAAGGCGCAGCAAACGGTGAAAAACGTGCCGCGACTGATCGTCTTTATCGTCGGCGGAATGAGTTTCTCAGAAATACGTTGCGCGTACGAAGTCACGAACGCCGTCAAGAACTGGGAAGTGATCGTGGGCTCCTCTCACGTTATCACACCCGAAGGCTTCCTCAGCGATCTGGCCACACTATCGGTATAAGTAAGATAATGCCGTTCACACGTTCATTATTCGAGTTTACACACAACCAATGCATTCAACTGATAAGAGTTTAGGCAATATTATTATTCAGCTTTGCATTCCCTTCGCATTAATTAATATGTGTGTGTGTCTCTCAGTGCAATTGCGCTTTTAATACTGTTTCAAAACTATCCTACATCCCTATTATTGTACCTGAAAACATTATTTTTGAAAACCCATTGAGTTCAGTTACAAAGTTATCCGGTTTTGTTTTCCTTCAATATTAAACAAAAAAGAAATTGTTTTAACACTTCATAAAAAATAATGATTTGAAATCTACGTGTATTTATTACCATTTTATGTATTATTAAAAAAAGTAATTACTACTATTGTCTAGCGAATGCCATTGATAGTGGGCGTTCATAGATTTAGCACCGTTTATTCAATATATAGGGACAATATTGATTGATATAATATAAATATTGATGTTACACAAATTATAAATATTATATAAAATATAATTACTAGTTATCGCATTCAAATAAACTACTATATATTAACGATGATGAGAGAAATATTTAGACGGTTTTTGCCTATCTATACGAAAGGTACTTCACCACAATTTGAAATATAAATCAAAAAAATCATAAAAAAGAGAATAAATCCAAACACCAACCAACCAAAGAAACCTTGTGTATGTAACATTTAAATGTAAAAAAGGAAAACAAGCTATAAAAAATTGATAGTGAGTGAATTGCCTTTTGTGTGCGACACTATAAAACAAGTGCATTTTCAATTGGATGTTATCGAAAAATCGAATATCGACCCGAAAACAATAAAGAGGTAGCTGTAAAGAAGAGAGCAGAAAACTTATTACGTCAATGTATGTATTGTATATTAATTAAATATTAATCGCAAGCAATGATCAGAGCAAAAGTTTGCTAGAAACAAACAAAAAACAAAAAAAGAATATAACAAAGGAAAGAAGATAACTGAAAACTACATGCCAATTTCTCGCAGTGTTAGTCGTTTGTCGATACTACTAATAATTAAAAATCGTTTCAATTATGTATAGTTAAATAAATTAGTAATTAGAAAATAAAAATGATCTTCGAAACTTACTGAGTGAAACAAAACATTTCCGCTTATGCCTACAATTGTATAAATATCTTAAAAACTGTGTGTGGATTACGAAAATTCGACGGAAGAGAATTAGAAGTAGTTTTTCAGAAACGCGTCGATCACTTTGGGCACGTTTCGGTCGAAACCTCTAACGTCCATGGCGTTGTTCGGAATATTCGAAAAGACGACGATGTCGGTGAGATTCAAGAAAATCAATCTGTAGCAATAGGCAATAGTCAATTATTCAATGGAAAACGAAAAAAAAAGGTACTTACTTGGGAGTAGACATATTCATGGCTGATTTGTATTTGACAAATGCGTCCCACGGATTAAGCAGCGGCTGATCTTTCGTATTGATCTCCTTACAGTTCATGCTCCGAGCAATATTAATGAAGACATCGATGGACTTTTTCTTCCGTTTGGCCCATTCCATTGGAGCGCCCATTTGAACCGGTCCGCTCTTGCTCTCTTTGACTTTCAATATGGCCTTATGCAAAGAAATATCTGAAAATATTTCATTTAAACTTTATCCATTTGTCCAAAATGAAGAAACATCAAATGGTTACCTTTATCTAAATTAACTTCGAAAATTGAAGGCCCGTTAAACGTAGCAACGGTCACGTTTTTTTCCGTTTTCTTGTAAGTTAAAATCATCATCAGTGCTGCCTCAAAGCAAGTGATGTGTTTGGAATTCAAACAAGGCTGATTCATTTCCTCCGAGTTTTCCAAAGTGATTAAAAACCTCCTGTGTGTCGGTTCGACATTGTTGAACGAATGCAAGAGGCAATTCTTGAAGGCACTCATGATCGGAGGACATTTTATGGGCTCGACTTGAGCAAAATTGGTAGTTTTCGCTTCGGTTTCCTGTTTCGCAGCGAGCCTCTGTTTCTCCTTGTCTTCCAAATACTTTACTAATTTGGGATCTTTGGGTCTGCAAAATAACATTTTGTTTTTGTTTTGTAATTATTTTTTCTTATTGATATGTTTGAAAAATTTATACGTACTTGCCGCCTTTTTCAAATAACTTCCACGCTAAGAATACTTCGATTGGGTGAACTTTTGATTCTTTCACAGCTTCCGGGTTGTTGAGAATCTTGCTGACTGTTTGATTCACAGGAGTGGTGTCTTGTTTCATCAAGCCAGCTTTGTACAGTTTAACAAGAACAGCAAAAATGTCCTTTAATTCTGTATTTTTTAAAACAACTTCCAAAACCTGCAATGACAAAATATTTCATTTAAAAAAAGGCAAAGAAAAACCAATAATTTTACCTTTGGAGACTTCCGGAATCTTTGAGGACAATACTTATAAGGAATTTTGTGTTCCTGAATATATTTTATTGAATCCTCATCATCCATGTTCTTTTTAAATGCTTCACTAGCCTTAATAAATTCCAAAACGGGCACTGCGTCCTTATTATTACCAGCTGATTCCACTGCAGCTTCCAATCCTTTCAAAATGTAGGTAACAACTACATCCATAACTGAAATATCCCTCCAATTAATTACAAAACCCAAAAAACTAATAAACTTACTAACCAGGATCAGTTGTTTTTAAATGAGACAGCTTTATCAGATCTTTGTGACTCCAGCTATGATATCCTTTGCAATGGACAGCCTCTTTAATGAAATCCATAGGCAGTAATCTAAGATAATAAGTATTGATAACATTTTGGACTCCAGAAGGAAATCCAACGTTGTTTTTGGATAAAAATTTGATCAACTCAAACAAATCCTCATTGGACTTGATTAAATTCAAAGCCTGTGTGTAAACAGTTCTGTTACCAGGCGCTTGCTTCAAAGTGCAAGCCATAATAAAGAAGATGGTTTTGCGATATGGAATGGCATTGGTTGCATGCACTTGGTCAATGATTGAGCACACTTTGGCCACGTCCGTTTTGATGATTTCCGATAGAGAGGACACATGGATGTAGTTAAAATGTTTGTGAAATTCCGGATCGCCCGTAATGAACGTGTTGAGCTCTTGGGCCAAGTACAGGTAATGTTTCAGGCGAAGTTCCGGAGTTATTGGGGGATTTGGTATAGTCATGGTGTCCCTTGAAAGTAATTGCAAAAAAGGTGATTAGAGAATGGTAAATATTAGGAATCTATGCTTACTTTGTGTTTAAAATTGTTGAACACGATTTTTGCTGAGAGATGTAATTATAACCTATGATTAATAAATAAGAAATGGCGGAAAAGCAAAAAATAAACTTGCATTAGATGCGCATGTGCAATTGGCAAATTTTAAACGATGGCGGCTTTTCTTTGTTAGTTTCGCCGCAAATTTCTAAAGTTTTAAAGTACGTAATTTAAAAGTAAATTACTTTAGGAGTTGTGTTGTGGTTTTTACTGTCGAGTTAATTTGAGACTACGAGCAAAGTGAGAAACTTAATAAAACGAGTCTCATAAAACAGGGCTTCATAAACTGTGGGTCGCGAAATTAGAGGAAAAGGCCGCGAGAAATATTTACAAATTCTTTTTTATTTTAAATGATAAAATTAATAGTTTTATAAAAAAACGACTGTATGGTAAGAGAGTTGAAAATAATTGATTAGAAATGCAATTACCAACACTGACGATTTTTCAGTTGAGATTTGAGAACAACTTGTCGAAGGATTTAATGTTACCTCTATTATAAAGAATCACTTAAATTCTCTGCTTCAACTGTTTCATAAATACTTTTTTAATAACATTGACGTTGAAGGGCTTAGTTGGATTAATAAACCTTATGAAACAATTATAGCAAATTTGCATCATTTGCCATTAAAGGCACAAGAAGAATTTCCGGAAATGTCAAATGATTCAACATTTACAGAATAATAAAATAAAAATCATTGGATGAATTTTGGATTGGAATTAGGTCAGAGTATCCTATCATTTCAGATTTAGCGATTAATGTCCTAACACCATTCTCTACAACTTATTTCTGCGAATCATCATTCACCCCATTTACAATTATTAATTATCATAATCCTTAATCTTAGTAATAAATTTTGCCAAAAATTAGTGCGGTTACTAGACATTTACACACCGGGTGTGTTTAAACAAATTTAAATATTGTTATTACCACTGAAAAAATGGGTCAAATTTAAAGGAATTTATTCCTTGGACTAATTGAAGAAATACAGTTTTATATTATGTACATTTATCCATAAAATTAATGCAATATTTGAAATAAAAACGTTAATTACAGCACTCTTTCAAAGGAACATTGCCATTAAAATTATTAGCGGAAGCATTTCCACATACTAACTAGCAGCAGTATCTATCGATTATTATTGACAGAGCAATAAAAAAAACATTTGACAATCGAAAACAATATTGTTACAGCAGTTTGAAAAAAGACCATCGATTCGGTACTTCTATTGAAGACTTTAAGCTTTACAACTAATAATATTATTTGTACTAATTGTCGCTTTGTTATAGCAATGATTTGAGGTTCATTTTATGAACAAGCACATTTGCTAAACAAAACTCTACATGAACAATCCAGTAAAAAAGATCTTCATAAATAATAATTAGTCATTACAAATTGCAGATTTGCATAACGGTAAATGCACAGGCATAACAGTAATAATAATTGTCTTTTTTCAACATTTAAAAGTTAAAAAAAGCTCAATTAATTCAGTAATTATAAAGAGTGCATATTTGCCTTAATTATAAACAGCGCAAATAAATAATGGAAAAATTGACTTTTGCATATAGAAAAAAATAATAACATTCATTAGTTTAATAATACTCAATTGGAATGTGGAGTACAACAGTCCATTAAGTATAATAGTGATATGTACGACGCATTAAAAGTTCACAAAGTATGTACAAGATTCACAAACGTATATCACAAAATCAGTTAATTAATATTAATTAAGTGGACGCGAACAGAGAAGTTTTAATGATCGAGACCGGTGGGGTCCATCATTAGAACTTTCACTATGCATAACTCTGACTATGCTCTAACGATAAGCTAGTTAATTTGGTTCCTTGTTCGACCCAATTCTTCAGTCGTCCCCGCAGCTCCTCCAGGCTCTTCGACTTGGCTTTGTTGATCCGCTTGTACTTGACATCCTTGGGCTTCGTGACGGATCTGTGATTGGACATGACCCTGTTGTAAGTGGTCACTTGTTGCGCACCACCTTTGGCTCCCTTGTCTTCCACTTTTTGGGCCTCTGTCGTATGGTCCTCTTTGCATTCGCTGCTAGAAGACTTGCTCTCCAATTTGCTATACTTCCACCCTTCGCTGCGCTCCTTGCGCTCCTCTTTCTCCTCGTTACTGACGGCTTTGATAGCACTACTGCTAGCAAACGCGTCGCGTTTCTTGTGCGCCTCACTCTTTCCATCGCTGTTCTGGTCGTCGGCGTCTTCTTCAACGCTGTAAACGGTCTCCAAAATTTCCGGACGTCTCAGAAACCCATTGGTACGTCTGATGGTGTACTTTAAATTCGGGTCTATGGCATCGGAAATGGACCGCACCACTGTTACGTTCATTGATTGACCATCGAGGCTTCGGTAGGTTTTCCCGCTGGGGAAATTGAAATTCGAATCGGCGTCCGGTTCCTCCAGGACCACGGCACTGTCGGAATCGTTCAGGGATTCCAAGTCCAAGCAACCGGTGTCCATTTCCAATTCGGTCACCGGCGGTTCGATCTTGTTCTCGATCAGTTTCGATGTGAGAGCGTCGATTATTTTCTGCTGTCGGTAGATTATGTTCTCGCGATTTGTCAGCATCGTGGAGATGTCTTTTTGCTTTCGGATGAGACGCGATTCGAAGAGCAATAGTTTCGAAGACAGTGTCTTCAATTGGTCTACTTTTTCGCGATGCAGACGGGAAATTAGTATTTCCTGCAATTAGAAAACACATTTTATTTCATTTGTTTTTAATATTGAATTTATTTCTAGAAACTGATTGTATTTGTAATAAAGTTTTTTTTTTCGTGTTGAACTGACATAATTTTTAAAATTAGCCAATTTCGATAACCAGTTGTTTGTTTTTTTGTTTGAAACAATTTACATATTTTGTGAATTACTAATGCTTTTTATCAGTTGTTTTCTAAGATTCAAATATTTCAATCTTTTGCTATTGAACTGCATTTTTTTTGTTCGTACAATAAATTAACCAGAGTGGTAAAATTAATAAATATTTTATTAATTAAGTAAAATTTTTGTTAACTGTAATAATTATAAAATATTTCTTTTCAGTGACAAATTATTTAAATTGCTTCAGATTTCAAAAACAAAGAACTTTTACATTTTAGGAAACTTCATTAAATTAAATATTCTTTGTACAAAAAAAAAAATATCGTTGGACAATTTGTAAAATCAACAATTTACAAATAAATACAATGATAATTACCTAATTTTTAAATTTAAAATCAAACAAAGTTTGAATAAAAATAATTTAAATATTTTTTACTACCAATTTTTTATCTCTAAGTGATCTCTATAAATTAAAATTGGCGTCATAAAACAAAAAAAGTTGCATTTGTATTCCTTGTTTAATATAAAAACTAAACTTCTAACATTTATAAAGACGATACTAAAAATGAATAGTCAAAAAACATACTTGGTAATCAAATCTATTATGCAAATTAATTATAGAAGTCAATAAATAAAAAGCCAATGATAAATATTGCAAAAAATATTCCTAGTCCATATACATCCAGTAATTAACTAATTACAGTCAATAAAAATAAAAACACATTAGCTGAAATTATTTCTTATCGTAAAAGGAGTAGGAAAAAATATTAAAATTATTTATGAACCTCAGAGCATAAATTAAAACGTCTTCTTAATCTCCTCCGTATTCTATGTAAATCTTAAGAGTAATGAATACTTACTTGCATCTTGTAGGCTCTCCTCCAGGCCAACAGTTGCTGCGCTTGGGCTCTGGTCTTATCCCGTAAGTCTCTGACTAGCTTCTTTGTGTCATCCAGATTATCCCCTATATCATCGCAGCCATCGGAAGTCATGCTCCCGGATCTGCTGCAAAAACAAACAATCAAAATTTACTAAAATCCACTAAATAATTTTATTTTTAGCTTTTTAAAATTAAAAATAAAATAAATAAAAAACAAATAAGAAGCGGACAAATTTTTGAACTGAACAAATAAATCATAAAGTTTTTTTTTTAGAAGAACCGCGCATAATTAGTTCTAAATTACAGCAATTGCCATTAAGCGCTCGAGGTATAATTACACTTATTAGCGGCGATTAACATAATTTTTTGCGTGGAGCGACCGGTAACGTTCGCATTAATCGTTTCTTTAAAGACTATAAAAACGATTCGCTATGAAAGTTTCCCAGGATTGTTTTCGCTGCTGATGGCACCAACACCAACAACACGGAGGAGCACCAGACTGCGATGGCTCCAGTCGCACAAGACGAAACAGATGAAGACATTTGTAATGCGAACGGCAATATATCTCTCTCTTTGCAGTTTACACACGCGAAGCACCCTCTAGATATATAAATACATTTTGCGCCGACATTTATTATTCAGAAGGATTCGCCCGTTTCGCTATATCGACTGAAACTCTCTCCGAGGAGCTGTTTGTGCATTCACTCGATATTCGCACATTTAAATTAACAACCAACAACCCTCTTTCTTAATTACACCAATTCTCAGGACTAGAAAGGATTGTCTGTTATGAAAATAAAGTTTCTTTTCTATGGGTATTGACTATTGATCTCCCGGTTGGGCGGATATTTTACATGGAAAATTAAACTCTATTTTCTTTTCTGTTCCATATTATAATTTTTCATATTATGTTTTTTTTTTAATATTATAATTTTTCGAATCATTAAAATATTTTAATTGTAGGAGTATAGTTTAATATTTTTTTGAAGTTCGTAATTTTTTCCACTTTTTAGTTTTCACCACAGGTTTTTACGTAGCAGCCTTTGAAAACCCAAATTTTGAAATTCAAGTCCTCATTTTTAACATTTGAGACCCTAAATCATGTGAAAGCTGTTTTCATTATGGTGATATTAATTTTTAATACCGAAAGGGCAATAGCTTTGTGCATAAAATTACAAAAAAAAAGAATAAATAAATAATTTTTAATAAAATATGGATAATTTAATATTGGTGTTAATAAAAACTTTATAATTAAATGGCGCACATGAGGATCTACGTGTAAAAGATTTATCATCACCAGTATTGAATTAATTATACAGGTTATACAGGGTGTTTCACGAGAGCGGGAAGGCATCGATATATGGAGAATTATAAAATCGAACTTATTTTTTTCTTTTCCTCTCTTAATTTAAGCAAATGCTTCATTCTCGGGAAATATTTTCGACTTTGTTATTTCCGGTTATACCGGAAGTTGCTACTTAGTTCATTTTTTTAAATGGAACACCCCAAATTCTAAATTTGATTCCTTCATAAAAATAATGACGATTTTGTTAAAAAAAAAATTCTATCATAGGTACTTTTTGAAATATCGTCAACTTCCAGTTATTTTTTTTATAAAATTCGTGTCTCGGTAAAAAAATCAGAACTTTCTTATATTTTAAAAGATAATTAAATTATTCTTTTTGTGGATTATTACCAAGGAATGAGTGAATAAGTTGCAGTTATTTATTGTAACACTCATTGCACAGGGTGTTCGAAAAAAAAATCAGAAAAAATTTTCTATTTATAAAGCGATGGAACTTCACTATTTTAAATAAAACCTCCCATACTTTATTTATTAATTAAATCAAGCTTAAAAAGATCTTTAAGAAAAGTATATGTTCGATATATCGATCCAAAATACTTTTAAGTTATTAAAAAAAAAACACCCATTTTTATAATAAATACACAATTATAATAAATATTAAATAGCTAAGAATGCTTTGATATGTTGACATAGCAACGTGAAAAGTTTGTTTCATCTATAAACAATCTAGTTGGCAATTACTTAAATTTCTTAACATTTTATTTGGTGTGTACCAATTAAAATATTAGCACTTAAGTATTGTAACTTTTTCGAAAAATTATAATGTGAAGCAGAAAAAAGCTTAATTTTCCATGTAAATTCCTATGGTCGGATGGAAAGTACCATACCCAGTATAAAAAAAAACAAACAAACAAACCAACAAAAGTGTAATGCAGAAAATGTAAAAAATTTAAATGGATGGAAGGAATAATCAAATGAAAATTAGAAAGGATTTTTGCACAATAATGAAACAATATCCACACACATTAGCATTAATTACTAACTGTACATAGAATTTCCAGTTACGAGTTACATAAGTAAGATTCAAATGAGAAGTTTTAGGGCTTGGCGCGCTTCAAGAACAGTAGCAAAATTGCCTCCCCGATCGCCGCTTTTTTCATTTGTTTCTTTTTACTGTAACGGCCATTCGCAACGCGCGGATTTTCAAGTAAACGGCCTTGTCGTACGGAGCAAGGTCGACGTAGAAAGTGCTCACCTCTTTGTTCTTTCATTTTTTAAACATATAAAAGCTACACATACGAAGAAAATTTTTCGGCGGCAGCCTACGCAAAAGAAAAAACGGAACTGAATAATAAACCGGGACCATTCATATTTCTTTCTCAAGTGTGTGTAATTTCCTCCGACGCGCACGTCGATCAGCAATTAGACACGCTGCATCCTTTTGTTGTTAATTTAGCTGAGAGATATCACCGTTATTTGCATATCGTGGAAAATGTAGGACGAGTAACAGCACAGAGAGAGTGGCGAGCGCTACCACCAGCGCAAGAAAAGCATAATAAATTTATTAAACTGAAATGTCGTAATTGGAGTGCATAAAACGTTGCATTTATTCACTTTCTTCACGAGCAAATCGATTCGAAATGCCGGCCGTGACTAACAATCCCCGTTAATTGCACTCTTTGCGCTTTTCTTAGCGCGCTTGTTTTTTAAATCGCTTTAATTTCGAATGAAAAACAACCCGGAACTTTTTTTCCGGACACAGAGAGCGCTGCGTGCGGTACACTGTCGACTGTCAGTTTTAAATGATGATGGGGCAGCGGTCATGCGAAGTACATGCAAGCGCCAGATGCGCCAGAATCACAGAATAACACTGAGCGTCGTGCTGTGCAGACGTTTGTAATTTATTTCTGCTAGAAAATGAATAACATAACGATTGAAAAGACGAAATATGATCCGGCCAATCTTTCCACTAACAAACGGTGGCAAGCACAGGAAGGCAGCCGTCCGGATGTGTTGAAAAAGACCGGCATTCAGGTGGGCAAAGTGGACGTTATGTACTACAGTCGCAATGTTCGCAACGATGCCTCGCTTGTGCCGCCGATCCGACAAACTGCCTCTATTTTCAAACAACCGGTAACAGTATACAAGACTCAGGAAAGCAAAGTAAAGACTGACCTCAAGCACGGCGTGCAGGAGAAACCGAAGCAGCTAATTTGGGAGAAGAGGTAACCTCAAAAACAAAGTTTGTTTTTTGTTTTTGTTTGTTTAACAATTTAATTTTATGAGCTTTTGTAATTATTTACGAGTGTGAAATGTGTTTGCAGGTTGGAAAAACTACGCGCTTGTGATTTGGACGGCATTGAATTCGAAGGCATGGAATTGCCTAAAGGTTTAAAACCAGTCGGACCAAATGTAACAGAGGAGACAATCATACAAAGTGTGGCCACTGCTCTGCACGTATCTGCGCAGCCTGTTACAGGTCAAACGGGCAGTAAAAGTTCGCTGGAGAAGAATCCGGGTGTTTTTCTAGATCCCAAGCAACCATTGGTTCAAGCTGTCAACATTGCTGAGGATGATATAAGGAGACAAGAGGATAGAGTTGCCCTAGCTCGGAAAAGACTACAAGAAGCTTTAAGTGCTGCTTAGAGCCACTTCTTTATTGTATATTTAAATAGTTTGTAATACTTTTTTTAAGAATTAATTATAAGAATAATGTATGTTGTGATAGTTTACACATATAAGAAAATAAATTGTAAGAAAACTGTAAAGCAGAAAAGCAAAAAACACAAAAAATAATAGGTGTGAAGCAGATTGTGAGAAGCTGGCTGGTTTCTGTACGCATGTGGAATTGAGGACGCGCGCTCATTAATATTTGAGTGCAGCAGCCCCCCGCACTTTCCTCTCACTTTCCGAAGAAGTTAGCAGTTTGATAAACAGTAGCGCGCAATATGTGTGTTGTGCGAAGATAAAGCGTATAATTTGGCGAGGTAGGGAAACGGTCATGAATAAACGATGCCACAGTAATTGCCACTTGATTATTCAAATTTACTTTTACTGCTATACTATACTGCTACTGCATTCCAGACGACTGCTTTTTCCACACTTTGGGCGCGAAACGCAAAGACCTGGCGTCTGGATCCAGGGGAAACAATAAAGGCATAAAGGCGACAATAAACTCTCAAAAGGGAGAGAGAAAACGGTATAATTGGCTATTGCTTGCCAACAGCACAATTATAATTTCAAACGGTTATTATTTGCATAATACGCACACTGGCATTTCCAATTATCCCCTTTTTCGCGCATCGGAGAAAGTCGCACGTATGTCGTACACACAAATAATTAAAAATCCATATCCTTCGTAAGGATTCTTTGTTGCTACCGAAGTTATAAGGACGCCAGATGGCTTTTTGTGTTTCTTTCTCGTTACGTCGCGTACTTGGCAAAAAAGTTCTTTGTTGTCGTAGTTGTAATGCAGCTATAAATAATCCGAATGGAAAGGAGACTCCAAAATATACAGGGTTTTCATATTTTCCAGACGATGATTTCAATATTTAAATTATTTTGTAGTTTTTTTTTTAATTATTATGTGATATAAAAACAAAATAAAGATGCAATGAAAAGATCTCGAATAATGAAATTTATTTAAAAATTTAAACGAAATAAGTTAGATGGTAATTTTGCTTTTTCATAGAAACTAGACATTTGCAAAAATGTCTTCTTTCATTAATTGTCAAGTGATACAGAAATATAAAAAGATGCACAACAAAACAACAAAGATTAAAACTTTAAACAAATAATAAATATAGAATATACAGGTTGATACGGTTTTTTTCGTGTAATAATATTTGCTGAAAAAATGTACCGATTTTTAATTAACTTTACTGTTTTTTTACAAGATTGCTTTGTAGATTTGCTGGTATTTATTACTTTTTTTTTTGTTGGTTTCAATTTGATACGAAAATTTATAAAAACTGCAATTGAAAAGACTTAACAAAATAAGAAGGTTTAAGCCGGGACAGTGGCCTGGTGGTTCGAACCCCGGTTTCAATACCGAACGTCATGGGTTCGAATCCCACGGCCGGCAAGATATGGGTAGTGGTGTTTGGGTAGGCATCCCCATCACCATGGCAGTAGGACCTTCGGGTCAATGGCCTCCCTGTGCTCAAAGCTCAGAAAAATACATGAACTACAACTACTACTAAGAAGGTTTAAATCTCCAAAAGATATAGATTATACAAGGTGATGCTGCTTTTCTTTCCGTTTGCCCAAAAAATGTGAGTGACCTTTTTTTAAATAACTAATAAAATTAATATTGAACATTAGGAATTATTTCTTACATTTTAATTTTAATTCTGTAGTAGATATTGAAAATTAATTTAAAACATTTCCTAGAAAACATTATCTGAAAAATTTAGCGCTTTTTAAATCACTTATAAATATTTTATAACATTATTTTGGACTTTTGGACTTGTATTTATTACTTTTATTGAGTTTCTTTAATTTAATGTGATTGAAAATACAGTAAAAATGCAATGAAAAGACTAAACAAAGTAAGAAAGTTCGAATCTTCAAATAATATAAATTATGCAGGGTGATACTGTTTTTCTAAGAAGAAGTTTGCCCAAAAAAGTTAGTGACTTTTTTTTAAATAACTAATAAAATAAATATTGAACTTTGGAACTTTTATTTATTGCTTTTTACTTTAAGTTTTGTATAGATATTGAAAATGTAATAAAAATTCAATGAGAATGCTTACAACCTGAATTTATACAGCTTTTTATATTGCTTTTTCCTAGGCGATATTTGAAAAAAAAAAAATTAGATATTTTTGTTAGTTATAAGTTTTGATTACTGTAAACAATTTATAAGACATTTGCATTTACTTATTACTATTTATATTCTTTTTATTTAAGATTTTTTTTTATATGATACTAAAATATCAAAAAGATGCACGCAATGACAAAATTCCTTAAAAAATAAAGTTTAAAACTTTAAATATTAAAAAAAAAAAATGTTTTTTTTAATTACTTATAAGTTTTAGTTCAGCAAATTTTTATTATTATTATCAAATATAATCAAAGGTAAAAGAAAAAGATTTTGTAGTTAAATAATGCAAAATGCAATATTATATTTCAGCAGCGTTTCAGAATTTCAGTATAAATAAAAGAGAAACTTTAAAAGGATTCTCTAGACAAAATCGTCTTCAGGATAACTTTCCTTGCATATCATTATTTCAAAGATTTTCATCGAGCACTCAGTAATTCACAAGACTTTATTCTGTAAATAAATAACAAGCAGGTAAGTGAGTACGCAACTATACTATACTTGCTAACAGATAATAATAATTTCTTCATTAAAATTTTCTCCAACTTTAATTAAAAAATTCCATTTAAATTAATAAAATCGTTAAAATTACATTTTAATTAAAAAAAAAGTATCAAAATAATTCAGCACGCAGTTTGCAAGAAGCATTGATTACTTGAAAATAATAAAAAAGAATAAAATACTTGTTTATTGGCAAACGCTTTTAGCAAATTAAGATTTAGAGAGTTTAATTTCTTTGATGAGTAGTTTCAGCGCAGATTTAAAAAGTTCGAAAACAAGTAGCATATAATATTCAGCATAAAGCCTTTGGGGACTTTAGAACTTTAATATGTTTAGCATGCTAAAAATTACTTCCGCTAGAAACTGAATTAAAAAGTTGGGCGGTTCAAAGAAATTATTCGTTCAGAGAGATATTAAAACTTGTTAATAATTTTTAATTGGATTATTAATTAAACCGTTTTGTATACTTTATTCTATTAAATGTTCAACGGCCGAGTTTGGAGATTATTTATGTTCTCTTTATGTTCCATTCAAAAGCTTCATTCATTTTTTATTAAATTAAATTGCCTTTTAATACCTTTTAATAAATCAATGAAACCAATTAAATATATATATAGAAACAAAAAAACAACATTAAATAAAGCAGCAGCGAACTGGAAATTTAAAATTTTATTTCCGCCGAGGAAGCAAGTAAAGTGAAAATAAAATGAAAACAGTAAACGGAAAGACCGATAAAGCAAAAATATTGTGGAAAAATATCAACCCTCATATGCACAAACACAGAGACTTTTTTATCGATTGAAAGGGCGAACCGCTTAAACAAGAGCAACAAACATTAGGGTACCGAAATGGAAAGGCATAAATTAAGCGACGAGAAATTTGCACTGTATGCGTGGAAACAAAACGGCAGCAGAAATAACATTTATTTCGTGAGAAATAAAAAGTACGCTACAGCAGAAAATTCCGTAAATGGTGATCGCATCTTTAAAAGTGCTCTCCCTGTGAAATTCAACATCCAACGCATACAGCGAAGAGATATCTAGGCGCGCGAGTGGAGAAAACGAAGTAAGTGCAAAGAAAACCTTCTTTATGTTCGCAAAAAGCAACGATAAATAGAGGCTGTAAAGCAGGTGAAATATAAATGTCACACTAGGGGATTTTTCGGCTCGAATTTTTTCTTCCTATTTTTTATTTTTACACTATACCCTCTTTTATTTATATTCCGATTTTATCTTATCTTTCGTTCAATTTTTTTGTGTGTTATTTTTTGCGATAGTCGATTCCAATAGCTATTAGATTTTTTTGCACAAAATTGATAGACTCTTGTGTAACTAGCTCGGCAAAAAAAATGAACAGTTGTTAATGCTTGTTTAATGTTTATAGTGGAAAATGGAAATGGAGAAATAGCGGGGAAGCGATGAGCAATGTGTTTTGAAAAAAAAGGGGCGCCAATTTATGACTGCTGTATATGCAGTGTGCATGCATTTTAGCTGCAGACGGCGGAATCCAATAAAACAGGAAACATGCAAGGTGATTACTGAAGCGCAGGGCCCTATTTCCGGAAACCTGTCCGCCACTTAATAACACGATGAGTGTAACCGTTCGTTGCGTACCGAGTGTGTGTAAGTGAAGGGTCGTCCTTCATAAACCTAATAGAGTTTTCAAGTACTTAAGCGTGCATCAACCGTCATTGTAACTTGCAACTATTTTAATTACATTCTTTTAAGTTTAAACATAACATTTTAAACTTTCTTAACTAATCCCTATAAGCTTTACAAATATTTATGTAATTTATAAATCCTAAATTGTCAACAAATTTACAATTTTTAAATAAAACTAAAGTCAAATTGGGAAGCATTTGTAAAATTGTCAAAATTGATTGTTTTTTTTTAATAATAAAAAGAAACAGAATTTAATTGGATGATGGACAACAATCAAAATAATAATAAAAAAATGTTTGTAATATAAAGCTATATAAGCAAATGAAAAGCCTATTTTAATGTTGGGCTCTTGGTTACAAATATTTTAATATTTAGATAAAAAAAGTATGATAAATTTAGAGTTATTGCAGCGAAAAATGGTATCATTTTTTGATTGAAAATACGATTTTAATTAAATTAATTAATAAGTTATTAAAAGCAAAAGATATTTGATTAATGCAGGGTGTTTCATATAAGGGGAAGGGCATCGATTTATGAGGAACCAAAGGAGAATTTTAAATTCTTTCTTTTCCAATCCAAACGAAAGCAAATGATTTAATTTTTTTAAATATTTTCAACTTGGGTTACTTTAGAATCTTTAGATTATATCGGAAATCGTTACTTTTTTTTATGAAACACCTTAATTTTTATTTATCACGCAAACTTTTATATTATTAAAAAAAATATATATAAAATAAATTGATTCCCATTATTTTAATGATAATAATAAAAAAGGTAGTTATTCAAAAAATACGACTTCAGGCATTTAAAAAAATATTTAATTAAAAAATTGCATCGGAAGTCCGAAAAATAATTTCATTTTTTCAAATGGAACCATTCGTTTATTATTTCTTCTGGTTATTTTGCATAGAACGCTTAAAAAAAAAATTTTTTATTAAAATTTTCAATTTTAGTGTCGTCACAAAATAAACATCAAAGTTATTCATTAAATAATGACAAACACGATATTTTAAAACTAATTTAGAGTAGAGTTTAAATGAATTTATAATAAATAAGAACATTTTTTCACATTAATGACTGCAAAAACAATCTAACATAGCAATTTTAAACGAGTTTTTACTGAACGAAAATTCAAATAGAAACGGACATAACACTAATTAAACACATAACAAACTAATGAACCATTTTTATGCTTAATAGCTACACATTGAGCAACATTAATTAAAAAAAGAACAGTAGAAACCTATTAAGTTTTCAATCAATCATTATTGACACAGAAAACGGTGTAAAAAATGAGAAATCTACAATTATTTAATTACTTTGCCACATAAATTATCAGGCTGAATAAACTAAGACAATTCTGTAATTAAAATTAATAACTTATTCATACAAACTAATTACCTACTCGATAAATAAATAATAAATTTCTAAATGGATTTATGCTTAATATGGTTAACTTCCTAAAAGAAACAAAACGGGAAATTTTTAGCAAAAAAGGAAAAATACAGAATTGAAAAAGCTGCCAATCGAAAAAAAAACTATAGAGCAAGAAACTCCTAATTAGGTAAACGTCCATCGAAAACTTTTAATGTTTCGAACAAAAGAAAAACCAAGTTAATCATCATAAAATTTCGAAGACAAACCTTATAACGTAACAAAGCCATCGAAGCATTAGAAAACAATTAAGAGAAAAATCAAAAAGGCCCCATAAAATACGAAACGAAATATCATTCTTAACGATTATTACTTCCCCATCAATAAGGCTGGCATTGCGTCAAATGTGATTAGTGTTTATGCTAATAATCAATTCGGAGAGGCAAAGGTCAGAAATCGAGCCGTGTGTATAATACACCTTCAGACATCGCTAACCCCAGGTGACCCTAAAGCGAGAGAAAAAGTGCTCTTACGAAATGCACAACAGCCGATTGCATAATATTGAAAACAAACAATCACCTCTTTTACCGCCGCTACGGTACTATTATTTAATCGAAAAGAACTCAAAGAGCGAAATATTCGTTATTCGCTATAAGAAACCAATAAAAAAAAAAGAAGTCGTTAGGTAAAAGTCGTTCTGTTCTGCAACAGACTATACACAGAAAAAAAAAACACAACAAGTATAATTTTCCGGTTAATAGAATAGAAAATTATGCATTCAATTTTTCACATATATAAAACCGGCGAGTATTTTTTTTTTTTCGCAACAGAAGCAGAACTCATCGGAGAAAGAAAAATACTATTGCAAAATGTGCGAAAGCAATCAGCAATTGCTACACTCCGAGCGCGCAAATCTAATTTCCCTTTATTTAATTTATGCGATGCGAACCATATCCTCGCCGCGATGGTTCGTCCTTCTTTTCCGACATTGTGTGCGTATAATTACCGGAACATCTTTTCGAAATCCGTCCACGTGTGCTGCCCAAATGAAATTACCCTTATCGATTTTCTTCGAGCTTGATGCTGCCGTTGCCGGTGGTGGTGCGATGGAAACATTTTCCGGCTTTCCCACCGTGTCCGCCGCCGCCGCCGTTCATTATTACGTGCTCGTTGCTTTTGTAACCAAAGATCGCTTATCGGTTTATATAGGTATGTTGTATATTGCTCTGCTCGGCTCTGCTCTGCTTCCTGGTTTGTCCGAAAGTACACACATGATAAACACTCCGGTCCGACATGGGGCTTCTGTTTGCTTTGCAAATTTGCCCCTTGTTTTGCAGTATTATACATACTACGTAGAGGAAAATCCGGAAGCTACATATCAATTGTTTGAGAAACAATGAATGTTTCAAATTATTTAAATGATTTTTAATCTAACTTTGAATTTGAAGTAGACAAGCAAATTCGGTTTTAATTTATTTCATGGGGTTCATATTTTACCATAGTCATTTTTTATTAATTTTTTTTAGAGTATACCTGTTTTTATTTTGTATACAAATATTACTTCAATAATTTTTTTGAACTTATCAAAATGTACGATATACTTGATTTTAAAACTATAGTTACAAATTTAATATTTTACATTGCTGTTTTACAAAAACATAGTTTAAAAATTCGAATTTGGTTGCAGGTTTGTTATTAGCACCGCGGCTCAGTTTTTTTCTCAGTTTATGCTGAAGTAAGAATTGTAAAATTTCATTGCGATGATCAGTTTTTTTGGTTTTTCGGACTCTTTTCACATTCAAATCACTATTTTGATTTATTGTGTTTCCCATATTTAATTTTTTGCGAACGAACGATTTTGATTTTATGATTTTTTTGCTCTTTTTTTTACTGATTATGATGATTATGAAACTATTAAAGTTACTTTTGATCAGACTATTATTTAAATAGTAGATATTGCATTGTTTTTTAAGATGGAATGATTAAAACCAGTTTGGTTTATTTACATCTTTGTCAATCAAAGATGCTTAAAGAAATATTTATAATTATTTGGAATTAAGGGAGTACTATTTAGCAAACATAAATAAACCCAATATTTAAAAAAATCGTCCAACAATTTAGATAGAAAAGCAATAATTTAAAAAATTCATCTGCAATTGGCCCAGAACTTGTGGATCATCCGGGATTTGCTATATTCCCCTAAATTTGCATCAATAATTCGATAGCTAACAGCTAATTGACTTATTAATTATTAATGTAAGTGTCAAAATGACGATTAATAAAATTAAAAAAAAAAAACTATGAATTAATTTTTAATAGTTAAAGTTATTGAGCAAATCGATTAGTAGCATTAGAAACTACACATACAGGGTTTACATTTTTAATAATCTACCTCATCTAGCGAGTCTAGCCGAAGAATGGTAGTACAGGGTCGTGACGAACAATTTAATTATTTAGCAAAGGTTTTGTAACTCTTGAAAACCGAATGAAATCCCTAAAAGCGACACCACACATAATGTAGAAACCAGAAAGGCAAAAGTTAATTATTCCTTGCATGCTTTATTTATCAGCCATATCACTTTTAAGCACGCAAATCATTTAAATTATGTGAACAGCTATTTCACGGATTTAGATAAAATTTACCATAAAAAAAAATCTAATTTTTTTCTAGAGTAACATTTAATTATTTATTTTTAGCTTTTGTCAGCAAAAATGGAATATAAATTCTGTGCTTTTTGCGTGCGAGTGCACATTTTTGTAAATCCGAATATAAATATTTTACAAGGGTAACGCTTTTATTACACATATTTCACGCGAGCTTTGAACATTGATCAAAAAATATGAAGTCTGTTTTGTTTCAACTTTCAGTACTATGTCCTACATAGCGGAAAAATATTTAAGCTAAAAAAAAAGTTTTGAAAGGAATATGGAGTATTAAATGTCATTTTCGTTTTGGTTCTGAAAGCCATCCCAGTTTATAAAGTTCATTAATAATGTGCTAACTCCGAGAAACAAAGATAAAAAAGTTTTAAAAGACGTCTCGTCGAATGTAATCAGGTAATAATAATGTCTGCGACGACATCAGGGCTTTTTATAATTAAGCGATTTCGGTCTTTGTTAATTTACTTGATATAATAAACACTGATGTCTATTTCAAAGAAAATTCAGGAATTTCTTACACTTAATAAAAATTTCATTTAGTTCACAACGTTGGATGTTTCTCAAGCTTTCTTTATTTCTTTACTTTGTAAGACATTGTCAATAATATAACAAAAAATCAATGAAATAAAGTAGAAATTATACTTTCTTATATAGAAAAGAAAATTTCTTGTTTTTCATATACATAATAAATAACAAAGATTTTTTTTTAGTTTTATAACAATAGAATTTTCTAAAAGACATAATTTTTTCTAATATCAGAGGTGGAAAATTTTATAATAAACAAAAATTATTATAAACTATGTGAATTAGCCAACCGTTAATTACATAATAGATGCAAAACTTGCCAAACAAACATTAGGAAATATAATAAAAAAATTTACAAATTTTTTATTGAAATTTAAAGTGCAATAAAAATGAAATATGCCGCTTTGAACTTTCGTTAAAAAAATAAACGTTTAAAATTTATGTTGTATTTTCTTTGCAAGTTCTTTCTATAATTAATGAACAGTAAAATTGTAGTGCAGCACTGAGATTTATTTTTATAAATTAAACAACGAGACAAATTTTAATGTAAAACTTCCAAATAAAGAGCAACCTGTAATTTCAAAGTCATTAAGAAAAGTAATTAAACTAAATGGACAAAATTAAAATTAAAAAAAACGCAACAAGTAACAATTTTATTAAAAACTTAAATTTCCATAAAAAAATTTCTAGTGTCTAGTAAATCAATCGAGGCAATATAAAATAAAATAGTAATTTATAACCAAATTTCAACAAATTTAATTAAAACAACTCATTATAGGAGCCAATCAAATCAATCAAACACTCCAATTAATTCTGATTTTTCCATATAGTGAAAAACACAAATTGGCCATTAATGAAAACATCTGTTCTGTTTTGAAATTGCAAATTCATACATAATAAT
The DNA here is from genome assembly GCA_030556065.1 of Holobus sp. GC000080. Classification (NCBI taxonomy): domain Eukaryota; kingdom Metazoa; phylum Arthropoda; class Insecta; order Coleoptera; family Staphylinidae; genus Holobus; species Holobus sp. GC000080. The sequence continues at coordinate 35,500 of JASKGO010007895.1, read as the reverse complement.
TTATTGCGAATTCACTTTACTTGAGCCCCTTGGTTAATTTAAATGCGGAAAGAGAAGTAGAGCAGCGCATTTGAAAGGTCGCTTGGCGCATTAAAAAGAAACTTTTGCGGACTTGCTTCGTAAATAAATATTACTCGGAAATTCGTAGTTTATGGAAGCGAACGCGAATTTCCATGCATTAAGAAACGGCTTTTCGCCAGTCGCTCGCCGCCCGAAATACTCTTCGCATATAACGGGTCCGGTAATTTGGCAATGCGGCGGGCCCCGATTTGGGGATGCTGCAAACAAGTTTCAACGCTTACAGCGTCGCGAATGAAAAAGAAACACTATATAGAAAACGGATCGATCGATTCGACAGACGATGGTCGATGACCATCTTCCACCATCCTCGCATGTAATAACTTGGTCGTGTCCGGATGTGGAAGACAACACTATAGCAACAATGTTTATACAGGGTGTCTCTGTTGCCTTTATTTATTTAAAGTATTATTTTCATTATTTTTTTTAATTAAAAGTATTATTTTTATTCCTTTTACTTAGATTTTTTGCTTCAAAATTATAACTTTTTTAATTAAAATGATTGAATTTGCATTTAGTTATGAAGGACTTATTAAGGACTTGCAATTAATGAAATACTAGAAAATTTATTATTTAACTTTCTTAAGGACTATAAAAAGGTACAACATAAAAGTTCTTTGTTTGAAAATTTAAAACTTTTTAAAGGTTATAATTTCATTTTTTTTTTTTTATTTTAAAAATTATTGAATTTTCATTTTTTTATGCGAAATTAAAAATATTAAACTTTTTTTAAAACTGTAAAATCATTTTTTCACTCCACTAGAAATTAACACTTTGTAATAAGAAAATAATTCATTTAAAGGAATTAATTTCTAAGTAACTTATAACAATAGTTTATTAATAAATAAAAGGTAAGCGTTACATAGATAAAAAGACTTAAAAAAGTCTGCAGTTTTTGCAGTTGTCATAGAAAGAAAAGTGTCAAACTGAAAATTTATTTAAACAAAGTAATTCTTCTATTTCATTTCTACACTTTTCTAAAATTTTATAACAAATCTTAGACGTGTAATATACCGAGTGATCAATTGAAAATTATTCCATTTCCGAAAAAACCAAAAGTAAAAAAAAATGTATAAATTTACAAAATACAACACGCCACGATAACTTTAAAAAACTGCATAGGAGCAGCATGATTCTTGGACACCCGGTAGATATTTGAAAAGATGCTGCGGAGGTCTTAGTTGGCGAAGAGAGGCGCTCAATCGAAACAGTATAAACGAGTTGTTTAACCTTTTCCTCGCAGGCTGCTGCTGTTGCTTTGCTACAAAGACGCTTCGTTACTCAATAATAAATTAGTTGCCGACGATGGATGGATGGATGGATGGACGGACGGATGGTACGATGGCAAAAAAGCAATGCGGCGCGCGATAACCGTAAATGAAATTACCAAAAATCCACGCACTCGTAACGGACCGTAACCCGCATCTCTTACTTTACTACTATGTGTACAGTACACGACCGCACAAATTATGCACCATTATTATTATTTATTATTTGCTTGTCCGATGCATAAATTCGACTCGACCCACTTCTCTTCATAGCTCTGCTTTGGAGTTATAAATTATGGCTTCTTCTTCCTATTGAAACTAACAAGCGAATGGTGGTTATTGTTTCAAATTTCAATAAACGACGTATTTTTTTAGTTTGATTTTTATTGTTATTTTGTGAATATGTTTATTTTAATTGCGTAATAACAATGGAATTGAATGCTTTTTTTACCTATGGAGAGAGATTAATAATTGCTTCTGCAGCAAACGCAATCGATTTCCGGAATGAATCTATAATTGGCATTGTTATGATAAACAAGGCGTTGTTTTAATGGACTCTGCGCCAATTTTCACTTAATCTGCGCCCACATCCGTTTATTTGCAATTTGTGCAGATAGTTATAAAATATGATTTGCATTGCAATGAATTTATATTTATTTCTTAGGAAAACACTTATTAATAAATATTTATTATTAATATTAATTAATCTAAAACAAATGTTATAAAAATTGAAAGTACAGCATTCATTTTTTTTTTTTAAGGAAAACAGAAAATTTGTTATAAAACAAACAAAATGGTTGTAAAAGTAATAAATTTAACGAAAACATGTTTTTTTTTTACGGAAAAATAAACTTTTGACTTTAAATTTAATTGGAAATTGTTTTGAACGCTTTTTTAATATTTTTTTAATTAAATTTGTTCCAAAATAAAACTTTTAAGTTACGTCGTTACTTTCATAACTGAAAATAATAAAAAAACTAATAACTTTAACAAAAGTATAATGGTTCCCGGTATACAAAATTGGAAATTCTTTTCAAAGTTGAGCTTTTTTAACATTTTTTTTATGAAAACCTAATTTTTTTTAATCCTTTAATATCGTTATTTTTAGATTGAAAAATTAATAAATTAACAAAATTTTGATGCTTTTCAGGGAAAAAAAAACTATGAACTTTAAATGAGAAATCGATTTTTTACAAACTTTTTTTTTACAGAAAAATAAAAACCTTTTCCATTTTAATAAATTTTTTTTAACCAAATTTGTTATAAAATTAAACTTTTAAGCTTCGTCGTTATTTTCATATCTGAAAATTAAAAAAACAAATAACTATTAAAAAAGTATGATTTTTCTTGGTACACTAAATTGGAATTTTTTTTAAAAGTTGAGCTTTTTAACAATTTTTTTTTCGAAAACCTAAAAATTGGTTTTAAACCCTTTAAGCTTAAAGTTTTACCTTTATTTTTGTGTTTGAAAAATTAATAAATTTAACAAAATTTTGTAACTTTTCCGGGAAAAACAAAACTATGTACATTAAATTAAGTTTTAATAGATTTACATACAAAGTTTTATTTATATCAAGAAAAATCTAGGCTACAACAAAAATATTCGATCAATATTTTTCCTTGTATTTATTTTTACAACAAAAGCCGATGCGATATTTGTTTTTTATTCCCCAATTTTTTAGTGTTTCTGTTGTTATTATATGATGGTCAATAAAAAGGCATTTATCGGTTAGGTTTATGGCCCTAAAAACTTTTAACTATGAGAATGTTGGAACTGAAATTTTACTTATCAATAAATATAACTTTATTTACATTAACTTTATAGTGGCAAATTCAAATTTATCGATTAGAGTAAACAAATAAAAAATATCTTATAAAAGTTCTTATAAAATTTGTTTTCCTTTTCACGGGGTTTTAGAGGGTCAAGTCCATCCTCCATTCTTCACGGAATAGTTTGAAGTTAATCGTCAAAATTAAAATTACAATTTCAGAAAATTAATAATTATGGACTTGACATCCTTTACGCTCAAAGCAGTTATTGTATTTAAACTATTAAGTTTTGTGATTATTTTATTTTTTCAATGATTTACAGAAAGAAAAAAAACAATACTGCAATATTTTACATAAATGTAAAGACAATACTTTAGTTTGTTGGTTTTTGTTTTGTTATTTTTTTTTTTGTTTTGTTTGTTTTGTGTGTTTGTTTAATGTTTATAGAATATGAAATTAAACACAAGAAAATAAAACAAAAGAACTATAACTATTGGACATAAAACAATATGCAATGCAAAGAGCCCTTAAGGCAAGTATATCCATTCTTTAATTAACTACAATTTCTTTATTGTTATAAAGTTTTATTTATTAATTTATATTTAATAGCCTATTGTTTGCATAAACATAAACCTCTAACCCAGAAAAAAATTATTTCATTTATTATTATTTAAAAATCACAATGGTTGAAAATTGAAAATAGAACCAGCAAAAGAGCTAAAATTAATAATAATAATTAATAAGTATAAAAAAAACTGAAAAACAAAACATAAAGTCATCAAAAAGTGATTTCATTTAATCCGTATGCATTTATATTTATAGTCAGATGGAAACAGGAAATTGCTTATCGGATTATAAGTAGTCTATATACATTATACATATAAAAGTCGATTCAATTAACTGGAAATAATTATAACTTATAAATCCAATATCAACAGAAAGATGATGAACTTTAATACATTTTGTACTTTTATAATTTCATATATTTATTATGAAATTTATAATTTGGTCGAATAAAAAAATCAGTGGACTCATAAGAAAAACTGTGTAAATGTGTTAAAACGTTTAAAAATAATTACTCTACAAGTGTCTTGATTACTTTAATTGCTCCGATTTACTCTTAATTTCTCTGTGAGTTTATCTATAGGTACACTATACATTTGACGCAAAACGATTTCTTTTTCGAGTCTGTATTAATTACAAAATTGCCAGTAAGTGTTATACTTTTCAAGGAAATTGCTTTTAATTGCTTAAAGAGACTACCGGTAAAACGTTTCCATTTGAACTCTTTTTCCAATTAACAAATTCAAATGCTGCTCGAACGAGATTAATTTCTTTAATTAAAGTTTATGCAAATCAAATATTTATAAAGCGCAAATTTGTGTTTCTTCGTTAAATATTTGTTTGAATACGCTATGTGAACAGATGAACAGATGAATTTTGCAATAAAAATGTAATGAATATTTTAGTTGCCATTAGGAAAAATTAATAAAGTTTTTCAAAAAAGGAGTTCTCAAGAGATTATTTTCTGATGCTTTTTCTTCGGTATTTTTAAGTACATTGCAGCTAAAATAAGCTTGTTCCTTTTAGTGTCCATTACTTTTTCATGAACTAAAAGCCCCGAGAAATTCATAAGCTCCAAGAACGGTACAAAAGACATTAAGCAAATTTCCACAAACTTCTAGTTATTTCTTACATTTTTTTTTAAGTTTTAAGTTCAACAAAATTAAAAATAAAACTTACCGTTTTGTGTTTTTTTTTCTAAATACAATTATTTAAATTACCATTAAACTCAATCAAGCAATAAGTTCTTTTTGAAAAATTCTGTATTTAGTTTCGTAATATGACTTTGACATTTATTTCAATTAAACATTTCACTTGCATTACTAGAAATCTAAATGCAAATACTGTAAACAAAGGATAAATGAAGGTATTAGTATTAAATTTATATAGATTAACGTTAAAACGTAAATACATTTAAAAATAAATCATTGTAGATGTTATTGTCATGATTTTTTAATACTAAAGGTAATCTAAATTAATTTTATTTGTGCAACCAATTTAATTTTATTTTCAACTCAAAAGTATTATGCATCCGATTATAACTTGAATTAAATGAGTTTTTTTCACGAAAAATATAAAAACATATTTGCGAAAAAATAAAATCATTTAATTAAATCGCCCATCGACCATCGACCAAATGCAATAAGTTAATTAAAACTATCTTAAATTTCAACAAAAATCGAAAACAAATATTTATTTACATTTATAAATTAAAAAAAAAAAGAATTTTAGGTAAATTGTGAGAATAAAAAAAAGATTAATGTATAGAAGCAAAATTTAATTGAATTTCTAAATTAAACGAATGAAACCGCCAAACTTTAATTAATCTAAGAGCAAATATAATTATATTAAGAGCAAATATTAACAGTATTAAAATCCAAAAATTCTAATTAAATAAAAAATAATAAATTTGCTACACAAAACAAAAAACAAATCACCATTTTGGTGATTTAATCTCGTCATATCAATCATAATCAAGCAATTAAAAAAGAATAAATCTCACCAAAAATATTCTAAAAAGGAAAAAGCAGCTTAAATTTAATATGCAGCTATCAACTAAGCTAAACAAAATGCACTGCGAACACACAGCTCACGACCGAACATTAATAATAATAAAATAAGAGAGCAAAAACGAAAATTGAATTATTATTAGTTTTGTGCCTACGCGGATTAAAGGAGCAAAGGAAAAAAGCCCACGGAAAGAACAGCACAGTTATTCCCTTGAGCGCAGCGCACAACAATAAAACAGCTGAAATTCGTTTCATTTGCAACGCAGGCAAATTAGTCGAGTGAGGGAGAAAAAATTAAGGACTAATTGAGTTTTGCCGTCGCTGCAATTTTTTGTTACTATTTTTTTCTCTCTTCTACTTCTTCGTTTATTTTAAAAAAGCCCTTAACTGGAAAATATTTTAATACGCTTTGTTGGATGACGAGATGTACCGGATGTTCGAATTCCGTGTTTTCATCTGATTTTCCATATTAATTTCTCAGGAAGAGATTTTTTTCAAAGCGAATTCAATAATTTTAAAATTGTTAGAACTTCCGTTCTAATTGCTAGTTTTTTTTCTATTCTTTCGGTACATCGAAATTAAGCGGAGTTTAATAAATGAAGCGGGTAATTTAAATTTTGTTGGGAAAAATAAAATAAAATTGCAAATTTCTCAAATTCCATGACGTCAAAGGGTTTTTGCTTAAAACTTAAAAGAAGCTAATTAAAAAAAAGTCTATTTCGGACTGCAATAACATAAACATGTTCATAAAAAAAAAAGAGAAAATTAATAGAAGTGGTTGAAAAAATGGTTCTTATGTAATTGGAATTGTAACACCCGGTAGATATGCGAAGGCGAATATTACCACAGCTTGAGTTTCTCTACTTATTTTTCCCTTTTTTTTTTTTCGTTTGCTGTTTAACTGGTGGAGCTGCGGATAAAGTCTTATAAGTACAAGGCAAGAGTGGGTGATTCCGCAAAGCATAAAGAGAGTGAAGTTGCAACAAGGACTGTCTGTCCCATTTCTGCGCTTTTTATTTGCCCATAAACCACTAGAACTTGAGCGATACATTTCGTGTGTCTATATGTACAAAGTACCTACGTACGATACGGATAATATCGATCAATATGCCGCCCCTGCTTCACATTAAACCCATACCATAGAGGTACCTATATCCTATAGAGTTAACGTTGAAATCAAAGTTTTAGCTGTAATAATATTTTGCCAAGGGTTGTGTTACAGGTTGCGCCCTGTGTTTATTCTGTGCGTTTGAAGTGCTCTCTGCGCCGCCATTTCAAAGGCGGATTTAGGGGCTCTGTTTATTTATTATTAATTATCGGAAACTTTAATTGCTTACGATTTTTTTTCACATTTTTCACAGAATGTTTTTTTTTATATTTGGAAACCTTTTTTTTGTTGTTAATTTTCCATGATTGTTTTGGGTTTTGTTTTTTAAGTGAAATAAGTTTTTTGTTTGCATATTTAATAATTTTATAATCTTCTTTTAAAAACTTAAATGACAGTTTTTACTAATAACTGTCATTTAAGTTAACAAAAGAAGAATCCCATTTTATTGATCAGGCAAAATTCAACAGAAGAAATTTGCTTATTTTTAACTTTTTTTTCTCAGTTATTTTACTGTCCTATATAAATAAAAACTGCTTACTTTTAACGGCCAAAAAAAGATTAAAAAAGCTTCAGTTTTTATGGCCAAATCAACGGTTTTATTAAACAAAAAATAAATAAATAAAAAACTGGCTTCTTCTTGCTTAAAAATGCATGCAAAGCAATCGAAAATTAAATAAAAAAGATTTCTCTTACGTATTTTTCATCACATAATAATTTCATCTTTAAATGTCACATTAAGACAAACTTTAACAAATAAAACAAATAAATATTAAAGATATTAAAAAAGAAGTGAACATAAAGCAGGAAAATGCAAGTAATATACACATCCAAGAGAAAATAATTTAAAAGTTTTATTGTCATGTCAGACTACAACGACATTTTTAAGACTCTTCTTCGTCTTCTTCTTTCAAGGCAATAAGCTCCTTGAAAAAAGTTTCGAATCGATAGTTCGCTTTATATTTCACATATTACATTTTATGTATGTATTTTAATATCCGACAGATCAAAAGAATCTTTTATTACCAAAATTCGACGAAATCGAAAACTGTGAATCAAACTTAATTGACATTGATACAACTATAATATGTAATAAAAACAAACCCTTAAGTGGTTTTATAACTTTTAAAACAATTCGAATTGCTTGTTCTTTCAATAACAAAGCAATAAAACATCAAAACAAGGCTTTTTATTCGTTGCAAAATAATAAAAAAAAATTACGTTAAAGAGTTGTTTGACGTTTTTAATTATTTCTTCTCTATAATAAATCTAAATAAGAAAAAGTTTTTAAAAAAGTTGTTCGTTATATTTTCATGATGAATACTTTTTTTCTGCAATAAAAAATTTGAATTATAAATTTCATGGTTTATTTTATACATTTGCCTATATTAATTATTTGTTGCAAAGTAAATTTAAAACGCAAAGCCAATTTATCATATGATTTTTGTAACAAATAAAATGATAAATTTCAAACTTTTATTTAGTTTATTGAAAATTACTTTTACGATTTACATTCATATAATATTTTACAGGTTACAAGTTTTACAGGAACCACATCTTTAAAGATTTCAATTTGTAAGCAACGTTTTTTCAGATAAAAATGTGATTCCTCGTTTCTTAATTATTCTGAAAGCATCTGAATAACTTTGGTTTAATTATAATTAATTTTAAGAAAAAAGGTTTGATAAAACGAGATAAAAAAGTGTAAACAATTTCATTAAGAATCATTTTTCAAATAAAGATTTGTCTTCTGGTTTCTGTATTAAGTTTTTTTTTATAAGTTTTTTTTTATAATTATAATGTTATTAACATGAAAAAAAGAAATAAGCATTAAAATCTTTTTAATTGAAATTTAACTAATTTATCAACAATAACAAAGCATAGTGAATTCCATGCTTAGTTTTTTTTATAGTTGCTGGTGAGAAAATAGCCACCCCGTATCGACTCAGGGAGAACAATGAAAGTTTCGGGAGGAGGCACAATTAGTGATTAATTTCACAACAATAAAGGGCCTAATTAATGTCATTAGTGCTGACAAGGAAAACATTGAATTGTCTATAATTAACTGTTTACGTTTCCACTGTATAAACTAAAAAATTTCGTTGACAAAACTGCTTTAAATTTATAGATCATAGTGGTTTTTTTTAATATACAAACATAGTCATAAAAAAAAGAAAATTAGAAAGATCAACAAAAAATGCATAAGAAAGTCTAGTATTTCTCAAAAAACCATAGAAAGTCAATAAAACCAAAGATAATGAAGACAATAATTACGTCTTATAAATTTTACCATTTACAAGAACAAAATGAAATCCAATGGAAATTGCAACAAACGACCCTTTATTTTTATTTGCTGCACGAGTTCTTAGCCAATATCGGCAGCAATGAGACCGATTTAAATCGAGCCTAGGAAAAATAATGCAAAAAACGACAACAAAAATAGCCTTAGCATGGCCGTACTTTCACTTATACAACTTCTTACGAACGATTATGTCGACCAAGTCCGATTCATTATAGAATTCCATTCGTTTGTCTATCAAATGTTGTTTTCATCGATTGATTTCCGACTCCCATTTAATGCGTTGCTTTTTTTCTTTCGCAATTCGTTCAACTTTGATTACTTTTTCCGCGAAATGGCATTCTGGGACTGTTGCAAAAAAAAAAATTAACAGTCCGAAATTTCGGATGATAGCAATCAAAGCAAACCAGCGATTATAAAAGAAAGTCATAAAAACTTCCTATTTAGAGCGAAACTCTTTGTATATGTATTTAATGGCGACCATGTGATTCTAATAACAATTTCTTTATTTGCGCTCTCCATGCCATTCAATCGATACAGATAGAAACGCAGTGATAACGCTCGAAATACCAATAAACCAATTGCGTAATGGCAATTTCTAAATGTTACCCTTTTCCGGTCGCGCGACGCGATTCCTTATAAAGAAGCCACCGCATATTTAGTTTATCAGGCGCTCCACTTTTTATTTCTTTCGCTTCATACCAACTTCAAACACATTTTTAACAACCGCTGCATATGCGAGAAGGCACCGTACAGAATGGGCAAAAATGGCCTACCTTTCTTTATGCTGTTGCTGCTGCATTTCGACGATTGCTCTCCCCTCGAGTAGCGTGTTAAATTGATTGATCTCTCACTGATGAAGATGCTGATGGGACACGGCGACGCAAATCCAAAACACCACCATTATCGCAACAGAACGGCACTTTGTTTATGTCCGGTTACTATGGAAACTGGCGCGCGGCACACTCGTTTTTTTTTTCTCACACGTCTTGTGGTTGGGGCCACGCACTACGCGGTCATCACCTCTGCGAAGTTAATAACCGTCTGCTGCTGCTCCTGCTGGCCGGTACCTGCCTGCAATGTTTTGAACTCTACAGGTACTACTCCCACCACCACCACCACCACCAAGCGCCGTGGTCGATCGTCTTTCTCAGCAGCGCCATCCGCGGCCCGCGCTTTTAACAAACTTATTTTTGTTTCTTTGATTCTTGGCTCTTGCTTTGGTTACTGTTGGTCTTGTTCAAACAAGAAGATTGCTGACTTATCATAACATAACACACGACAGATTATGCTGCTGGATGCTGAAGAAGGGACCATTTGAATTTTATCTGAAGATCGTTGCGATGAGGATTGTTAAATACAATAACATGCGTTTGTTTGTTTTAAGTTGTTTGCGGTCTATTTGCATTGTCTTTCCAGTTGCTAGGAGAGCGAGCGCTGTCCTTTCGAGTGGCGCGATCCCTTTCTTCAGATCTGCATCCTTGACCCCAGCGTGTGAACCACTCGCCAAAGTCGCATTGCGTAATAGTAAAACGGCAAACCCTGGCAGCTGCCTGCTGGCTTTACACTTGCACACACACACAAACACACAGGCACACACATACACAAACACATACGGACACATTGAAAACTGTTCATGCGGAACTCCTGCAAGAACTTTTATTTTGCTGCACGGGAGTTTTTACGCCTGAAATACAAACAACTTTATATACACTGAATTTGTCGTTACTAATTACGCGTTTTGCCAAAAGATGTCAGTAAATGTTTTAATATTTTGAACGAAACTGAAAATGCAGAAAATTTTTAAAATTGATAAAATCTAATGCAGAGTTTTATACAAAATGATTATTTGCACATATTTCAAGTAATAAATAATAAAACAAACAAAAACAGTACTTTTCGCTTATAAATAAAGGGTTTTACAAGCTAATTCTTACATTATTTAAATCGTACGCATTAAAGCAACTTTGAAAACAACAATAATAAGAATAAATAACGAGAATGCACTCGAAGGAAGTAATTAGGGAATGACAAATCAATCGATTACTAAATCAGTTATATGTAAATAGTCTCAATAAATAAACACGAAAATCTTCAGTCTTTCATTCGTGGAACCTGTCCAAGGAAATTGCGAAGTTTCTATTGCCACTTATGTTGCGCTTATTGCTTTGCCTTTGTTGAATTTCTTCGCCGAGATGCAACAATACCTTTCGCACATCGCCTTTTTGCGTTGAAACAAATTTTATGGCTTCCTTTACATCGTTTAAAGCTTTTTCAAAATGTCCTAAGTCTAATTCGGCTTTCGCTCTGGCGTAGAAAGCCTCAAAAGAATCGTTTTTCAGTTCAAGTGCTTCATTGGCCAACTCCAAGGCTTCATCCAATTCCTGAAAAAAAAAAAATTACAAAAAGTTAATTTGGATGCAGTACAACACTTACTTTTAGTTTCCTTTTGCATCTAGAATGGTTCAGCAGGAAGTTTAATTTGAGTTGTTTAAAGTTTTGATTGCTTTCTTCTTCGACGGGGAACTTCTTCAAAGCGTATTGGTATCTGTGGGCGGCCTCTCTTAATCTGCTCTTCCGATACAACAAATTTCCATCTTCCAGGAGCTTATTTAATAAGATAAGCCTGCAAAGGATTCAATTAGATACAGTTTCTTTCCGTGTAAAAAATGTGGACTTACAAAATATCCGGCTTTCCTTGCGCCATGGCCCATGTTGCTGGGCCCAATTTGGCTCCTTTCTTCAGGAAACATTGTACCACTTGAACATTTTTGCAAGCAATTGCTCGGTCCAGAGGTCGCAGTCCATTCAAATCGACGTGTTCTATCAATGCGCCGCGTTCCAATAAATTCTGTACAATTTGAGGGTTCCCCTGGAAAGCTGCTAAATCCAAAGGAGTTCTGCCCATCTTATCGTTTCGGTTAAAAACGGCCCCTTTGTCTAATAATACAAGCATTGTGGATTGTTTGCCGCGAAGACAAGACCAACACAAAGCGGTCAATCCTTCAGCATCTTGCTTTTCCAAATCGGCTCCACTTTCCAAGAGCAACTCAGCTAGTTCTCCATGTCCTTCCGACGCAGCGTACATAAGAGCAGAACGATTTTGACCATCGGTTTGTTCTAAGTCCGCTGTTGGAAGCAGTAAATGTACCACTTCTAAATGACCTTCCTTTGTTGCTAATATTAAAGGACACAAGTTTTTCTTATTGGATATCTTAACATCAGCTCCTTTTTGAATTAAAATTCGAACTATTTCTGTAAGACCATTGGTGCAAGCTATTGTTAAAGCTGTCTCTCCCGTCAGTGTGCATTGTTGATTAATTAGGGCCAGTTCTAATAAAAATAATATAATTTCTGAATGTCCTTGTCCTGCTGCAGCAACCAAAGCTTGTTGAATTGCCTCTTCAAACTTAATGGATTCCTCCTGGTGTGCTTCTTGCGACCAATCGCATTGCACGAGATATTTTACAACATCGAGGCGATTGGTCCTGGCAGCATGTACTAAAGGACAATGACCTGCAGTGTCCAAATGTCCTGGATTGGCTCCATATTCTATTAGTTTTGTTACAACTTCTAAATGTCCTTTGGAAGCAGCAAGGCTTAAACTTGTGGATCCTTGAGTATTGCTCAGTTCAACATCTGCACCGAATTCAAGCAAAAGGTCGACCATTGGTGCAATTCCTTCGTTAGCGTACAAACAAAGCATTGGAGCATTTCCTAGGAATTCCGTAATGTGATTAGGATTGGCTCCTGATAGTAGAAGCAACCTGGAAACCTTCACATTGGGACTGTAGACATTTCGAAGGTTGCACACTCCTTCCGATACGTTGCAACTGGCTTGCGATATCCAGAAGGCTTGCAAATCCCTAGAATTCAATTCTTCTAATGACATATTTCTGTATACATGTGCTTTGAGGATGTGGTGACCCAACTCCAAAGTCTTCTCCGCATCTAAAGGAGCCTGGACTCTTGTTAATCTAAATGCAATGGCACAATGGCCCTGGCGAAGATCACACAAAAATTTGTTACTTTCTCCTTCGTCGCGTCTAATTAGCCATTCTCTGAATGAAGGATGAAAGAACATGTAGGTGTTGTCCAAGCGTTTCACCAAAAAGCCATTAAGCAATTTGAGTCGTTGCAAAAATTCCGACCATGGCAAAAAGTCGTCAACCAGTAATGAGTTTACACTGTAGTAAATCTCAAAAATGGTTAAAGGATATAAAGCAGCTAAGCAGACACTCAAAATGGGCATGACTTTTTCGAAAGACCTCAACGTGGGAAACCTCAGATTAAAGTGTAACAAATAAATCTGGGCTAAAGATACCGGAAGTACTTTGAACCCGCTAGATTTTGCTACAATTTGCCCACGTTCCAATAAATCCAGACTCATTTTTATGAACAAAAAAGATCCCTGGCATAAATTCAGCAAATGCTGAGCAAATTTATGTTGAGTTACACTCTCCAATTTGGCTCCATTGGTAATATTGCTCTGAATTGTCGGACTATTCTTGAGCCGAAATTGAATGTACTCCACCAAATCCTTCTGCAGGTTTTCATTATTGTTTAAGTTATCTAAAGAGATCCTTGTGAAGGGTAGTAATTTTGTTTGTTCGCTAAGTTGCGTCCTAACAGTCGCTAAAATTTTCAACCACGAGGGAAACTGCGGCAAATGTCTTGCTATGAAAGTTGCTATGGTGTCTCCATGGTCAGGTCTATGGTACTCAGCTTCACAAAGACCGTCAACCAAGATGACAAAATTGCTTTGCTCAATTTTGCCAACTCTGCGCAAACTACTCAGAGGTTCTAGAATGCCCATGGTGAAGGCTTGGTCCGGATTTGCAATGCATTCCTTTAAGGAAAGCGCACCTTGGAGATGAGGTTCACTTAAAATGTAATCTCTGTAAACTACTAGTTGAGGACTCTGACATAGTTGTGCTGCCAACGAATGTATAAAGTCAGGAACTAAGCAAGTGTTGTTGTTATCAGCTTGGCAAAAATGATAGGCCACTACACGTCTGGCCAAATGTCTCAATTTATCTTCTTGGATAAGAGCATCGATTTGGCAATACTGGGGACTTAGGGGTCGTTCCGGCGAGTGGATTTTCTCACTGTAGATTGAATCTTTTCGGCGGCCGAAACAGCTGTATTCAACTAGTTGCAGGATTAGAGCTGTCTTTCCAGTGCCAGGGTTTCCATTCAGGAGAACTCCAGCAGTTGAATGGTTCACAATTTCGCTTATTTCTTTAAAGAGCCATTTTCTGCCCAGAAATAACGGATCCGGTTCTTCCTGTGGCACTTCAAAAAACAGTGGTTTCAAAGTTAATTGCGGCGTTCGGTATCCAAATCGAGTTTTCTGTTCTTGCACATTTTTTACCGGCGTGTTTCTTGCTGATCTTCTAATATTTGTTCTTCTATTTTGCAGTACAGGACTTTCAGTTTCACCTAAACAAATAAAAAATTTCAGAATTTGCAAAATAAAATATAAAACCTGAAAATTGAAAACTTACTATTAGCAATAAGTCTTCTGCGATTCGTTAAAGGACTGCTGTTGCTGCAATTACTGGACATGGACATTGTCATCGACATGGACATCAAAGATGTGACGCTATCGGAGGCTGCATTGCGTTGATCTTCCGAACTTCCGGTCAAAGTGGAGACCGGACTTGTGTTCGATGAAAGAACAGCGCCGGTATCGTAGCTAGCCAAAGAAGAACAAGACTCCGTTGGTGCAGCAGGGACCTGAGGTCTTTTTGGCGAATTCCTGGTGGCATTGTCTCCTAGAAGGAGCCCCAAGCGCATGTACATGTCCTCGGAGGATTTCTTCTGCTTAGGCAAATTATGGCAGTCGTCATCTGCAAGCATCAGCGTGAAAGAGCGTTAATTGGGTGTAATTGCGACCAATTTGGTGTTAATTGAACGACAACAGCAACTTCCTTAAACTGCTTATGGTATTTATATGTAGTACTTATGTGCAACTAGTGCTTCGCAAAAACAGGACACAAAGTGTTAGAATAAATGCGACACGCAAACACGAAGAAATCAGTGCATTCTGTAGTACGAGATGCAAATCGTCATGCAAAGTAATAATTGCCTGCAAGTTGGTTGAGTCCGGTGTTAACGCCGCTCGAGCCCATCGACCACATCGACTTTATTTTCAGAAGTAAATTGCCCGACCAGTGCTTCGTCACGTCGTTTCCATTTGATGTGGCGCAAGAGGTTGTCATACGTTCTAATGGTTGCAATTGCAATTTTTCGGTAATTATATTGCTAATTAACTCTAAGTAATTAAGTAATTGGGTATACATATTTTTTTAAGGTGATAATTTTTCTCCAGTTTTGGTAAATAATTGTTATGCAATGTTATGACACATTTTTTAGTTTTTTTTTATGCTTTCCTTGATTAATAATGATGATGTTCCATTTTAAAATTGCTATAAAATCTTTTTTTTTTTTCAATTTCTAGTGACAATTGTTTTTTTATCTTACTTAAAAATTGTTTAAATTCTTAAGATTCTTAACACTTTGAACCATTTCAATTCTCAATTATAGGGCTAATGGAGTTTTAGTTTTTCAAACAATATTCATCATTGAATTAGAAAATAAAACTTTTTTTCTAGGTTTCTTACTCCTAATAATGATATTAAATATTAATATCCCGTTCAATTTGATTAATTATTAATTAACGTAATGCATTGACACACTTTTTCGTAATAAGTACTAAAAAGAATTACTTAATCATCTTTGAAAATAAAAATGATTTTTTTTTTCAAGACAAAATTTTTGCCTAAATAATCGGGAGAAGATGAAATTTCAAAAAGAAGGCACATAAAAAATGTATCTTACAAAATCGACTTTAATTTTACCAAGGAATAAAAATATGAGAAAAAAAATACTATATAAACATTCTTAAGATTAACTGAATAAAACAGTAAAAAAAAATTGAAAAGCGGCTCACCTGAAAAAGCAGAATCGGAATTCTGTTGAGTTCGCGTGTGTCGTTGCGCGAAGGGACTCCGCAAAGCTTTCGGACTTAAAAAGTATCTTCTTCTGCTTTGCGGAGGAGTTGGGCAACTTTGGGTCATTACATCATTAGCCCGATTCCTTGGCCGCGTCTTAGGTGGCTTCTCACTATGGCCGATGGCATCCATAAGACCCAAATCCTGTCGAGTCTTTAAGAAACCAATTGTTATTATTACCATCGGTACTTTTAACTTTTAAGTATAAGCATTATGTGTGAATAATAGTTTTTCTGGAAATTATGGAAACCTACCTGCATGTAATTGGAAAAGTGACCATTGGTTTTGACTTTGTTTCTGCCACTGGATGCTGTGACATCTCCGTAGAGAGAGATCTCGGATCCTTGCAGTGTGCAATTGGCTAGAGTCCTCTTGGTTTGACCACAGGAAGTGACTGCTATAGTGGCAAATTACATGTACTTGTTATGTCAATAAATAAATGTGCCGCTTTATTTAAATGTCTAACGGTTATTTTATTCATCAGTCATCAGAAACTAAGTGCAAAATTATCCTCTTGAATGATAACAAGGAATTCCAATTAGGGACAATCATAATTCATTCATTTTAATTTTTATAATTTGCATTTTATATTAAAATCTTTACATTGTTTTTTTTTTTAACTTTAAATCATGTTTTCATAATTTAAATCATGAAAAATTTACCTGGAACTTTCAAAAAATACTAAAAAAAAGTTATCAAAAGTAAAAACTTACGATTTCCATTAAGAGTTAAAAGATTGTTGCATCCTGGACCAGCAGGATGGCACAAAGGACACATCTCGTTGGTGAACATGCAAGAGTAGCATCGCTCGTGGCCGCATTGGTCAATCAGTCTTCGTTTCTTGCCTTTTCCGAAAGGCTGCGTGCAACTGGGACAGAGCAGCAGAGTGGAAGAGGAGCCATGGTTGCTGGTGATTTCGTTATCTAGCAGCTTCTTGATCGCTGCCAAGTCTGCAACAACCACCGCACCGCACCGATCTATTAGTTCTTTGACCTTCGCTACAGAAGCATCATCTTCAAGAGGCGAGAAAAAGAAGGCCCAAAACAACAACGGGATTGCCGCCGGCTAGCTACCTACGGTGCATTATTTTCGGATTGCGGACTCCGCTGCCTACCTACACCGGCCGAAAGGGACTTCTTTCATTCATTCGCAAGCGACGACGACCAGTTCAGAGGAAGCGCCCACCACACTCACTGTACGCTCGCTCTTTATTAGCAGGTTTCTCACCTTTCTCGCATTAACTGTTAGTCACCTGCATCTACACTTCTATGTTCATTTTCCTCTGCAAGAAGCGATTGTCTGGAGCTCTGAACTCTTTCACACCGGCCAACGTTATTATGCTAAGCGATGAATCGTTAATGCTCTTTTATTGCTCTTTTATGCATCGCTTCATTAATTATATATGCTTTTGCAATTTTTCGGTTTATTTCCATATAGCAGGTTTTTCCGTTTTTCTGCAGTGGTTTTTAGTGAATTTATACAGGGTGTTTTTAGAAAGGGGAGGGTCTCGATGTATGGAAAACCATAAAAGATAACTCAATTTTTTGCTTTCCATTACTAATTTAAACAAATTCTTCAATTTTTGAAAGCCTTTTAAACTTTTACTTACTTCCGATTATACTGAAAATTAATCACTTAATGTTTTAATGGAATACCCCAATTTTTATTTGTTATTTTTGTTCCTTAATAAAAATAAAGATTATTTTGGAGGAAAATATATAATTAAATATCATCTAATTCCGGTCATTTTAGTAAAAATTGGTGTTTTAGGAAAAAAACTCATTGCTCTTTCATTTCTAAAGATATTTAGATAATTCTTTTTAATAATTATTGGTGAGATGTATGTCCATGAAGTTTATTGATTATTTATTGTGCAAATTCAATAAGATGATTAAAAAAAATAGTCAGATGTTAACAACTTAAATAAAAATAATTAAATAAATAGATATATTTAATTTATTATTCAGATTTGGTCTGGATGAATAGTATTATTTCGAAAGAATACGATAAAAACACTTTGAACTATTTAAATTTTCAATTATAAGGATGCTTTATATTGCATTGCACTGCAAACTAATGGAGTCTTAGTTTTTCAGAATTAATTCAAATAGTATTCAACATAAAAAATAATACTTTTATTCTAGGTTTCTTTACGCCTTATATTGATATTAAATTTTAATATCCTGTTTAATTAGAATAATTATTAATTAACGTAATGTATGAAAACATTTTTTCGTAATAAGTACTAAAAAGAATTAATTAATTATCTTTGAAAATAAAAAAACGATATGATTTTTTATTAAGACAAAACTTTTATAAAAATAACTGAAAGTAGGGGAAATTTCAAAAAGAAGGCACAAAAAAAAACTTTTCTTACAAAATCGAATTTAATTTTACTAAGGAATAAAAATATGAAATAAAAAGTTGTCAGTTTCGAAAATTAAAAATAATAAAAATTTAGTACTAGAAAACAGTGGTGCATTTGCTTTTATTTAGTTAATTAATTGTAATTAATTCAGGATCCTAATGATCTAATTAATAAGGCGCGCTTCCTATAAGAATTGATTGATTATTGTACAGCGAAAAACAAATCGACTGCAAGGGCTCCTTTGCTGTGCACCCTCCCTACTGAACGGAAAAAAAAGAAGAAATTTCTTTTATGGTTCTTCATAAAACTGGGTTGTTTAATGCATTCAACTACCAACTATTGAAATTTATAATTAATTTTTATAATTTTCTTGCGCTTAATTTAATTTTAGACATAAAAATTTTTTCGTTGAAGAATGCAAGTAGGTGCGCGAAGGGAATCGAAAACTCGAGAAATATTTTGCGAAAAAGAGAAAATGTTAATTTCAATTTGTAATTGGCCTTCGGTTTAAAATCGTTTTTTTTTTTCGTTTTCGTGTGAAATAAGCGCGTTTACTGTCTTGGTTTTGCTTTTTTATTTTTTGTTTGTTTGAAAGTGCTAATTTCTTTAGTTTTAACTAATTTTCTTGCATGTGAGTGAAAACTATTTCTATATTCTTTCAAAAACAGAGTTGGCTTTTTAAATAGAAAAAAAAAATATTTAACATACTTTTGCTAAAATAATTTCGTTTTTTTTTTTCAATTTAAAGGAAGCACACTATTTATTAGTTAAATATTTGCCAATTGATAGTTAATGCCAAGAAATGATTTTTTTAAGTAAAGTTTTAATTTTTGAATTTAAAACAAAAGAAATTTATTTAATTGATCAGTAATTTAATATTATTAATAATTTTTTAAGTTTAAAATCAAAATAAGAAATCATTATAAATGAAAAAAAAAATTAAAATGATCAAAAAGGGGACACAAAACAACCAAATGAAATGAAATAAAACTATTGGAAAAAACGATTATTTTTCCGACTTCCCTCACTTTTAAGAGAAGACAAATGTTTAAGAAGTAACTTACATAAACTATTCCATGTCACTAAACCATTTTCACTAAACAGATTTGAAAAATTTATAAAAAGTAAGTAATGAGCAAGTATCCTGTTGAAGTCACAATTTTTAGAAAATTTACAATCAAAAAAGATTCCTTTAGAAAATTCGAAAAATGTTAAACTCTTTAAACCCGTAAAACTTTACAACTTTATTTAAATTCGTCACTAATTAATGTGGACACCATTAAATCAATTTAATTATAAACATTTCACAATAAAAGAAAGTATTTTTATAATAAGCCCATCAAAAATGATTTAAAAAAACTAATTACATTTCCATAACAGAAAGGAAGAAAAAAACAGGTCGTCATAATTATATTTTTATAGCTTTGACCTAAAAATTTAATATAAATAAATAAATAAAAATCGATACGATTTAATATTATAAATGGAGAAACTTATAAATTTTCTCAAAGTACTAAAAAGTAGGTACTCTTGAGCATTTTCCTTACTAAAACAGCCAGAGCTTTTTTTCAGACTTGTTTGAATTGTATGCCGTCTATTCAAAGACCAAACATATTTTCTGTATGCGATAACATCAAACCGAATACGTCGAATCTTATTTCTTTAACCATTAAACACAAACATGAACTTGTATTATTTACCTGTAAAGTTTCGTAATCAATCTATACACATACAGTTTTGTAACAACTACCTAGATAACATCTGAATCTGAACGGTATTTTCTAAATCGTTTAATACAAAACTCAATTGAAATAATTACATAGTTGAAAAATATTGTTTCTATTTTTTAATTAACATAATTATATGGCAATTAAAGCAAAAAATTAAAAAGTTTATATAAACAAACAAAGAATTTAAATTTTTTGTTTTTGTTTCAAGGACTGAATACATAAGTTTAAATTATACAAAAAAAAAAAATTTGAAAAAAAAAAATTAAATGCAAAGGTGAAATGTAAATAATTCATTAGTACAGAAAATGTAATGTAATGTAATGCAATAATTTTTCCAATTTAATTTACAAAACAGTTAAATAGTTAAAACCCATCAAAATATTTGAATAAAAACCAACTTTCGAATAGACTGAAACGTCTAATTAAATTAAAACTTATCCAAGCGCAAACTGTAAAAGAAAAAACTGTTAATCGATGATAAAGTTTTGCATAAAATGCCCATCTACAAATACCTCACACGTAAAACTTGTCAACATCGAAGCACATCAAAGTATCAAAAAAAAAAATGCCAAAAACAAAAAAAATGCATAAAAAAGAAAGGACCTCGGGGGAAAAATCGGACAGGACGCGAGTTCTTGTAATTTATGAATAGAGTCGATACGCACGACTTCGCTCAACATTACTATTATTATTGTTAATAATAAATTTATGGATCAGTTGAGTCTGCTAAAGGATTACCATTATATTAAATGTATGCATTGATACAAAACGGGCGCTAAGTGAAAGATATTCGAAGGATACGAAGGATGTAAGAGAAATTTTGCATGTATACTGTTTTCTTCTTTCTTCGTACATACGAGTTTGTTTCGAGAAAGAAATGCGCAAAAGTATAAAAAGGCCTATGGAGTCCGGCCGTAAATTCGTATAGATTGATAATAAAGTGATGTTATAAATGCTGAAGAAGTGAACGCGAAACGTCTTGCTTTGCCTGACCTCGATTCCTGCCCATTTATATGTAATAATAATAATAATAACAATCTCTCTCTCTGTGAGAGAGGCAAAGAGTTAAAGCCAAAGCTAAACTATACATGCAACCTGCATCCGACAATATTTATACTATGTATGTATATTAAATACATAAGCGTATATAATGCTGCACGTATGTAGTATGTACTCGTTTTAAGAGCTCGGCAATTTATTTTATTGGCTTTTCCACATATATCGTATACTACGGACAGTATCTTTGGATAGTCTCTTTAACAGTTTTTCGGTTTTGGTTTTGATAAAAGATGGATTTCACCAATTTGTTTATAAATTTCACCGATTTAGTTCTTTTTTTTAATTTTATTTAAAAAATATATAAATTCATTTATTTATTTCAACAATTGATAATTTATTATATAATATTGAACTGGAGGGAAATAATAAAAAAATATATAATTGTTGCATTTATTAACTACTTTTTTGGTATTTGGAATTTAAAATTTTCGTATTTGAAACTTTAGAAATTTACTTATACTTGTCACTGAAATTTATGAACTATTTTTTAGTTATTATTAATAAATTTTTTTAGCTTAAATTCATTCAGCCTTTGACAATAAATTATAATGATTGTAACTTGCTATTAGTGGTAAAACCTGCAGTACAATCTCTTTAGATAGTTTTTTTCTTCTAGTTTTTGGCTTCGTAAAGGAGCGTTTCAATTTAATAGAATTTTTGGTATTTATTTCCATACAAAAATAAGAATTAATGTATTCTTAGAAGTTATTTGACAATAATTTTTATAACGGAGGCAAGTAAAAATTTTATAGAAATTAGTTGATTATTTTTGCAATTTATATTTCTCCAATTTAAAAATGTATTTACATTTGTCAATATAATTTGTGACCCAGCCTTTTTCTGTTCTTATTAATTAGTAAAAAAAGAATTAGTTAAAGGAAAGTAACTTATTATGATTGTTACTTTGTAGTTTTTATCAAATTTAATTTATTTTATTGCCTTTTCAATCTATAAATCTATCTTTCAATAGTTTTTGGTTTCCATAAAGGAGGAATTTCATCAATTTGTTTTCAATTTAATAGGATTTTTTATTTTTTTTATTTCCACCTATAAATAAGAATTGATTAGATTATAAATAGAATATTCTTAGTAGTAATTTGTAAATTCATTTTTTAACGAAGGAAAGTAATAATTTTATATGAATTGGTTATTTTTTGTATTTATTTTTTTTTTCTTGGATTTGATGCAATTTTAATACTTTTGAAACTCTAAAAATTTATTTACCACTATTATTAAAATTTGAGACCCTTTTTCTGTTGTTATTATTATTATTTGATTATGGAAATAAGTTATTATGATTGGTATTTTGTAATTTTTAAGAAATTTGACTTATTTTATCGACTTTTTATTCTATACTATATTCCTTTTAATATTTTTTGGTTCCGATAAAGGTAGGAATTTCATCAATTTGTTTTCAATTTAATGGACCGGTTTCTATTAAAAATAAGAAGAGTTTTTTCTTACTAGAAATTTGTCAGTACTTTTTTATGGAGGAAAGTAATCATTTTATTTTAATTAATTGTTTTCTTTGGTAATTTTGATACATACAGTGTTCTTATAAGCATATAAGTCTATTACTTTCTGCTTTGGTATAAAATTCTCTTTTTAATGAATAAATTGTAATAATTTTTTTAAAGAATGGTAAAGTTTCGGTTTGATTTAACATTGAGTATTAAAATTAAGAATTGAAGTGTCCTTACCTTGGATACTATTTGATAATAATTATTTCTTTTTCAATTGAAACGTTATCATTTTACTTTTATCTCATAAAAATGATTCATTCATTCATTTGGGTCTAGTTTTTAAACAAAATCATTACTGCGAAATTAATTAAAAATTTTGTTTGCTTTAAGGTTTTATTTTTTGTTCTTAAAACTTTCTACGAAATCGATCTATTTTTACACAGCACACGCATATTAATAATTTGCAATTTAAATATTATTAAGAATTTTATATTAATTTAAATTAATTTTTATACTTTCCTTTTTTTTTTGTTTTTGACAAAGATAAACAAGAAATATTTATAACATAAATTATTTTAAACTAAGAAAAGAAGTTAAAGTTTTAGTAAAATCTAATAAATTGATTTATTTGGTCATGTGATGCAACATTTAAGTGTTTAGAATAAAAAAGTAGAAAATTCATTTTGTTTTTGGCAATTTTTTACTTCTTTTTTAATTTAAATTTGTTGAGTTCTTTGCATTCTAAGGATAATTAAATAAAAAATATTGTATTTTGCGAAAACTGTTACGTTTATTAAGATTTTCAAGAAGTCAAAAAAAAAAACTGCAAAAATCCATAGCGTTCCAAATCCATTACGAAAACTTTAAATAAAAAGATTTCATTTTATTACATCCTCGCTAAAAACTGTTAATTGCAATATGCCATTATAACCATTATGCCATCATTGATTTAAATTCAAATGTTTAAAATGAAAGAATAATGAATATAAAACATGCAATTGCATATAAGTACAACAATAAAAACTAATAAAACAAAATTAAAACATTTTATAGACTTCTTACTCAATCGTTTTATTCCGACTAACGCCTTATGAAAATAAAACAAATTTATAAAATATACGTGACAGAAAATAAAAATAAGAAAAACAAACTTTCTAAAAATTATTGCCTTCCTCATTTCGAATGCAATTCGAATGCGATTCATTGTACTTTGTTCAACTTAAGAAATATTGCAAAAACCTGCAAATACCAAACATTTTTTGTACTTTCAAATTAGCAATTACTAAATAAAATAATGTTTGATGCGTCATTTTTCATCCTTTTATTACTGTTTTGTCTTTGTTTCTAATTAATATTTTAAATGCAAATGCAACAGATTCTGCATTTTAAATACTTTTAAACACTTTCCGAATTTGGCGCGTGAGTCATTTACTTGAATTGCGTGTTCGAGGCCAATAAGTAGTTCTTGCGCTCAGGTGATTTCGGGTCCATCGAGAGATATGTGCCTACATGTAAATACGGCGTACAAGTAATTGGAAAGCGTCCCGAAGAGTAAGTTACGATGACACAAGAGTAAAAATTATGACGGAGGTTGTGCGTGGACCAGACCGGAGACCACCATTTTTATATAAATGTTTCAAATATATGTATATAATGTAGTTTATTAATGCAGTGTTCATTTGTGTCACCGTTAAAAATAAAATACATCTAATGAATGAAAAAAAAAAAAATGTAATAAAAGTTATTTCACAAGTAAAACAAATCAGTTTTTCGTTGAATTTCTTCCATTAATCACTGGAAAAACACTATAAAATCGGTACATTAATAACAACTTTTAATATTTATTAACACTAGTCAATTTTTATGTTTTTCAGTAAAATTAAAAAGTTAATCTAAAAGATATTTAGGGGACAATCAAAGCTAAGCTGACTCAAATAATGCCGGTTTTGAAAATCTAAAAACATCAAATTTACGATTACAAAACTAATCAACCGACTTAATTAAAATAAATTTAAAAACATTATAAATTTGTTTTAATTATTGAAACCGAAGTTTTCTCAGTGATTTTATAGAGTTATTAATATTCCTCCATTGCTTCTCCATCTTTAGCATCTTATTAAAAAGCATAATGGATATTATTTCGCAGTTTGTTTAACACGTTCCTGCGAGTAGCAAGATAATTACCAAAGAAATTAAACCTTAAGGATATGTACTTTCTCCGACAATTAAAAATATGCTGCGTTTGTTAAGAAATGTTTATTAGTAAAAAATAAACAAAAATTTTTTTTTTCAAAAATATAATTAATTTTCAAGAGATTTAAACTTTTCGCTTTTAAAACAATTTATGCGAGGCCAAATAAAATGACAACCTCACAACATGATATATTTTTTACTGACCTTTGCTTTTCTATTGAAACACCAACATTTAAATCATTGACAAACGTGGAATTTCGCAATAGCTACCATTTCCTGCTATCATTTTTTTTTGGCAAATCAAATTTAAGTGGCTTAAAAAATGTTTATTTTTAATGTTCCTTTTTAGAATGACAAAAAAATGAATTCATTAATTTAGTGAATGAAAAGATATCGAATAGCTAAGAACGCAATTTATTAGTTTGGAATTATAATTTATGTAATTGCGATTTGATTAGCATTATAGCATCGTATCTACAGAGACATCATTAATATCATTAATAGGAAATTACAAAAAAATAATTTTGTTTTTCAGGTTGTGCCGGAAGATAAAAACAATTTCAATTAAAATATTCTTTCTTCCTTTACAGAGCCGAAGAAGAAGAAGAAGAAGAAGTTAAAAATGAAATTTTACGAGACGAGAGGAAATTAAAACAAAGAGAAGCAGCCGCTGAGGAACGCATCGTAAACGCATCCTGCGATCCATCTCTTTCTCACGCTATATACTTTCAGCTTTAACATACATACATACATACACATAGAGGAGAAGACTGACTACCTTTACATAATGATAATAATAATAAAATGGGCTCTAAGTAGCAGATTACTTGCTCGCGCAGCACACCGTAGAGAAAGAAACAAGAAACGGCTGTCCGGCCGCATCGAACAAAAAGCGAGTCAGTGTAATTACCGTTGAGACGAGCATCATCATCATCATCAAACGTCAAGCAAAGAGGAAGGTTCACCAATCGACCATACACACACACACACACACACACACACACACACACACACACACATTCATACATTCATACATTCATACATACATGCATACGAACATTCTATACCTCAATACCAAGAACTAAGAAGTGTCTCACCGCAAGCAGCACCACCACAAGAAGTCAAAGAAGAGCGCAAAGAAGCAAAGAATAAGATCAAGCACCAGACAGAAGAAGACCTAAAACGGACGCTTACAAGTTACAAGAGAAAAGAGGAAACCATAACTATATGTATAGTGTTTGCAGAGAGCAAACGAGTTCACCCAAAAAAAAACGGCCGTATAAGAAATGTGCATTGCCCTTGTTGGAATGTCGAAATTCCGAACGTATAAATCCTTGCAATTAACCCTTAAAGCATTCCACTGTTCTCGCCCGATTCGCAAGAAAAAGCCATTAGCGTTCTTCTTTTGTTCCCCACTTTTTGATTTTCAGGCTTTTTAAGCGTTGCCTAGTAACCCAAAAAGTGTTACATGTTGCTTAGCAAAGCTCTCTTTCTGCAAAGATCAATTGGCAATTGTTTATGGAATATGGCTAGGTTAGTACATTGATGCTTTTTGTTAACAGGGAACAGGAAGGCCTGCAGATGCAAAACTATAAAATCTTTCTTACAAATATAATGGCAAATCATTTTGTTTATAGGAAATGAAAAATAAAGAGCAATTTGAAAGTGCATATTACAACTATAGCGCAATTACAGCTCGTTACCTTATAGTATGCAACGCATACTATAAGCTTGGCTCGCGGGCTTCAAATAATAATTGTTTGGCGCGTTCGAACTACTAATTGTTTCTTTCTCTTCTCTTATATTTTATTGCTAACAATAGTTGCAATTGCGAATAGCAACATACACTATAGGTATAAATGGGGATGCGTTTTAATTGAAACGTTCCGGTGGAAATTTCAGCTCGAGTGCATTCGGTTCGGTTTCCCACGCTTTCGTCCCCCATTATATCCCGACTGGTGCATTCATAGTGAATTTATTTACTTATTTACCACAACTACATAATATACGCTGATAAATATTTACCTAGGAAACTGTCGCTGAGACTGTGTCCACCACTAGACGTCATAATCACATCACTCTGATGAATTAATCGCGAAAGTGCATAATTGTGAGGCGCCAGTGATAACTGAACGGCCGCGATTGCAGTGAGCTGCAACTCGATCGCGGTTTTTCTCTTCGTTTTTTTCTTGTTTCTGCTGCGGTTGTTGTTTTGGAATACTGGTCTGTTGGTGCTTTCGAATTACAATAATGAACATTAGTTGTTCGACGCACGAAACTCGACTGAACGGACGCGCAGAAGTGACTTAAGTCGATGTACGTACGTAAGCGGGAGGAACGCAAGTTGCTCAGTGAATGCACTTTTGGTGGGGGTAGAGGATGCAGTGGATGCAGTCTCTGATGCTGCACACGCAATAATTTTTATCGCAATTAACTAAAAATTTACTTTTAATTAGCATAAATCTTTTTCACTGCTGTTGTTTCGTTTTTAATTGGATATTTGCACTTTAAATGAAACTTTGTAATTACAAAATGAGTATGTTAAGCAATAAAGATTATTAGTCTTAAAAACTAATTTATATTTTCATGCATTTTTATTATTTAATGAAAATTTTAATATTTTTATGTAGATTTTATACAGGGTGTTCAATTTTTAGAAGCATTGCATGGCTATCTTTATTAAGATTGGAGAATAGATATTGAGATTAGTTCAAAAGGTACAAAAGTTCAAGTTTTGCAAGGAATATAAGCACAAAATACTCCCTTTTGTAAAAATTAAAAATTGGTTATGACTCCTGGTTCCCAAATTATCCCCAAAAAACTGAAAAATGACTTTTTTTTTAATTTTAAGAAAACTATTTTACACAGGAAAAAAAGTAATAATTATGACCAATAGACAATTTTCAATAGAATTAAATTAATTAATTTATTAAAATATTCATATAGGTAGCTTTCTTAAGTTTTAAGAATTTTTTTTGTATCGAAAACCATAGTTGGCTACGCTATTATTAAAAATCTTACTTTTTCTAAATTTAACGATATAATTTTTTATAAGTTTATCTTTGTAAATTTCTGTTAAGTGAAAAAAAAACTAATTTATTAAAACAATCCGGGTGGCTTTGACATTTTTAATGGGACTTCTCCATTGAAAATGGCGTCACACATGGCACCCTAAGATAAAAATTGCCATTAAATATTCAAAACAATGCTTTTTATTAATTAAATGAGAAGTTTATTGAATTATTGTTGAGATAAATGTGCAGTAAATGAATTAATATCGAATATTTAATTAAACAGAGTTTAAAAATTATTGCTATAGTTATTAATTAAATTTTTTTAGATTTTTCGAAAAACACTTTAAAATTTTACAGAAGAACGAATTAAAACTAAATAATTAATCGACACAACTTTTATATTCTTATGCTCCTACTTTTAGTTCGTCAAAAACATGGAACTTATATTTTGTTTAAATGTTAATTATTGTAAATCTTAAATAGAATTTATTTTTACCTGTTTTGTTAATGTTGTTGAAAATTAATGTTCATTAATTATTTATTTGACATTACTAATTTATTATATTGTTGTTATATTTTTTGCCTAAATTTAAAAGTTGGCACATTTTTTATAGAAATTAAAGAACATTAAAATTTATAAAGATCTATTTTTATCAATAGCGGAAAAGTGGAATACCATTAAAATCAATTATTTGGAGTTTTAATTGTTTGGATTTTAATTTACATTTTTAATAAAATTATACAATGTGACTTTAATATCATAAAATTGAAAAAAAAGAAGAAATTGTTTATTTCCAAATTTTTTGGTATTTTTTTTGTAATTTTCAGAAAAGTTTCATAAACCGCTTACCGAAATTATTAATCAAGGGGAAAATTAACGTTGTAGGAAGCATAAAATTTATATTAAAATTTTAATTATAATGAAAATTCTAAATGTAATTTATTTTCAATTTAACTCTGAAAATATTAAAAATTCATTTTTCAATTTTGAGTAACGATACAATTTTAAGAAATATTTTTAATTAAAGATTAACTTTTTCATAGCAAAAAATGTCAGTTAATAAAATAATAAGTATGAAAACGATAAAAACAAAGTTAAAACAAATACACAGATCTGCAAATTATTTTTCTGTTTTAAAAAGAAATATCTTTTGAGAAAATTTGGTTTATATTTTGTAATCGCCTTAGAAATGGATAGAGTACCCTTATAAATTATTTCAGGAAAAGAAAAATGTCATAAATAAAAATCAATTTTTGATTTTGATAAAGAATAATATGCTTTATATAATAAGAATGAAAATTAAAAAATCTAAAAGCTAAACTTTGAAAAAAGTTGACATAAATGAGGCACTTCTTGTTCATAAGCTACAAAGCGGATACCGCGCGCTAATTAATTATTTCCAGAAAACGGGAAAGATGTAAAAGATATCTTTTGGATTTTGATATCCTAAAAATTAATAGAGAGAAAATTATTGTGTTTATTTGGGGTTTAATACCTGAAAATCCTTTCATACAAAAATAATCATTAAAAATGTTTATTTTCATTTTTATCTATTTTACATTTGTGTGTAATAAAAAATCATTATTCTAAAAAAAAAAAACTCAGAAGTTAAAATTAAGTTATTATTTAAAAAATCCGCCATTACATTATGAATTTAAAAAAAATTGCTTTGGTTACCACAAAAGCAAACGATAATGAAAAAAATGTTTTTCCCTTATCAGTAACGAATTATAATTTAAATTAAATTATAATTCCACAATGCGAACCCAGACTCAAAAAAACGTACTGACTGGCGTTATTTATAAAATAAAATTAACTACTTCTGTATGAAAACATCCCATCAGACAAACGCAATTTTTACACATTAAACAAATGGAAATAAAACTCATTAAGCATGTAACTAATTGATATATGCTGTAATAAATTCATTCATAAAACCCAGTCTGTCTCTTCAGATAAACAGCTAATTAAATTGGGTCGCTTTTTTCTCTCGGGATACTTTACTATTTATATAGATTTGAATGAATCTTGCGAATACAAGAGCGACGCCAAGATAACGGCGACCTTTAACTTCGCTCTTTATAAATATATCTCTATACTTACATTACTTACTTGTAATTATTATCGAACCGGCAATAGTACATAAAAAAAACACATTTATAGGTTCCATTAATAAATCAAATAATAAATATAATTCCGATGACATCCTGCGCGAGATCTTCGCAGCTATAACAAACAAGATAACGCATTCCTCACGAAAAGGGAGCTCTTTTGCACTGTTTCCTTTTTTCGCAAAAAAATAAAATAAAATAAAAATAAAAATAGCTGCAGTTGTTTTCCTTTTACTATTTGCGCTTTTTTGGAATTAAAGCTTCGTATTCTTTCATTGAGAATCTCGAATAGGTGGGCGTCGTTCAGAATGAATGATTCGGCGAGCGTAGGTAGACAATATTTATTATGGTAATGACGTAAAGTACAAATAAAGTGCGCGTATATCGAGTCTCCGAGGCAAAACGACGAAGAGGAAGCTAAGCCCACGCAAAAGCCACTCGTTCATTCACTACTATTTGCATAGTGGACTTTGCAAATTACATACAGGAGATTCCACTTTGCAATTTTTTAACCCCTTCATCTCAAAATTCATAATTAATCATAATAAAAAATACAAAAATTGCTTTGCAAATTAAAAAAAAATGAAGAAAAGTTTATATTAAATTACAAACAAAATGCTTTTAAATAACATTTACGAAAAATACATTATTTGTGAGGGTAATTGAGGACCCTGTATATGAGAAAAAGTTAGCAGACGAAAGTGTATTTGTGTAATTCGTGCGGTCGTTTCGGTGCACGTTAGGCATTTCGCGATTGAATCATTGAACGGCGTATTTTAAGAAAGCAAATATTAGATAATGGATTTTTCATTTGCACTGTATTAGTTCGCCATTACTTTTATAACCACTTTTACGATTTATTTTACTTTTCAATGAGTGTGACGCGTCTGAAAAAACACTTGCCTTACTTTACTTAACACTTTATTATCCGCGAAAGCTTCGCGCAAAATAAATTTGACAATTGCAAACTTTCCTCTCCTTTTTGTTTTCAGCTTTTTACTTCATTTTATTTATTTTATTTCGTCCTTTAAAAACTGAGGGAGATAAATATTTAATTTATAAAGTAAAACACGAAGCAGCTTTTAGCTCAACAATTTGTATTCGTATAAATAAACGAGTTGAAAGAATTTATAAAAAAAAATAGGAATTCTATTCGCTTTTAATTGCGCGCAGAGAGAAGGAACAAAAGAAATACAAATCGGTGCATTCCGCGACTAGTAACCATGCAACCGACAACTTAAAAATAAACGCAGCGTTAAACTATTTAATAAATGCGATTAAATGATTAAATGTAAGCGCGAGGGGAGACAATTTCATTTTTATTATTATTATTATTTTTTCATTTTATTTGCTTCGATCGAATGCAGATCAGTTGGAAAAGTGGGTTGTTACACAAGTAAAACGCGCATCAAGGCAATAAATAAGCTTTAGAAAGTTTCAGCGAGACAATTTCGGCTTTTATATGAAAAAATTAATTAGCGAATTTCGCGTAAGGTTCATAGGTCGACCGTTATTCGATCGTCCTCGCAGTAAACCAAGCCGAAGAAGAACAGCTACAGTTACACTGCATATAGTATAAAAAAACACAAACTACAAGAGAGGAGACCAACCAAAGAGGAACTTTCGAAAAGAGAGAAAGAAAAAATTAAAGGATATTTTAATGTAGGCAACTGCACAAACGCCCATTTACCTTCTGATAAAATGATTTACGAGGGCAATAAATCTCGCGTGTAATTAATATTTGGCGCTTTTTCGCAACTTTTGCCTATCGCCTCTCTCCGATAGCTGATTTATATCGGCATCGCTTCATTATATTGCAGTAGCCTTTTAATCAAGATCATCGTATATTTTGCACGGGTGAGCCGTAACTTTATAGTGGTATAGTTTTAACAGTTTTAATTAAAAATCGTTCTCACCTTGATACCAAATGTTCTCTTTTTCGTCCACGATGATGGTCTCGTCGTCCGACCACAGGATCTCTTCGTCGTCGTTTGTTTCGCTGCAGTCCATCAGGGAGTCTAGGTCCAAGCTGAAGCGCATTCTTGGATCTTGAACATCCATTTTCTGAAAAAATTTCGGTTTCAAATATTTCCTTACAATTTATTTAATGCTCAGTTGTTTAAAGATCTTTGATTACTTAATGGATTTTCAACATCATTTCATCTTGAATAACAACGCTGGATCTAAAATTTAAGAAGTTGCCTATGCTTAGAACTAATTTTAAGTTACTCATAATTAGTTAAAAATGCAAAAAAGATGAAATCAAAATCACATCAGTTATGAAAAAAATATGGGAAATACAATAAATCTAAATAGTGGTTTAGACCTTCGGATAGACTGAAGGATTTCCCTTCAGAAAAAAGAAACCGACTTGTGACCAGTGCTTTTTTTTAAGTTTTTCCTTCATAATAAATTGAGTACTGTTTTAATTGAATCATTGCAATTTTTGATTCTTTATTATTAATTTCTAAAATTATAAGCCTATATGTACGGTAATATCTTCAAACGTAATATATTTTTATTTGGTAAATATTATTAATAATTCCAATTTAGACATAATTTCATAAAGATATAACCGCAGGAGGAATGGTCTGTAGTCCGTACATTTAAACATGACAGTAAATAGTTTTAAGATATTATTAGATATTGATACAGAACCCATATAGAATACACAGTAATAAAATATGAAGAGGTCGGGGGAAGAAAAACTGTTGTCACAAATTTTATTTTTTCCACTGGCAATGCTGTCTGAATGATTCTAATGCAAAATCTGCTTAAAATGAATATAATACCACATCATTATTAAATATTCATTGAACAAAAATGTCTTTTTCATTTATTTGGATATAAATAACACTGATTTATTGTGATATGTTGTTATTATTATTAGTAATATCTCTGTTTTTTTCATTAGGTGACAAAAGTTATTCTTCCTTTGACCCCTTCATATGCAAATGCAT
Organism: Holobus sp. GC000080; assembly: GCA_030556065.1. Taxonomy (NCBI): domain Eukaryota; kingdom Metazoa; phylum Arthropoda; class Insecta; order Coleoptera; family Staphylinidae; genus Holobus; species Holobus sp. GC000080. Next base: position 2,492 of record JASKGO010007895.1, on the reverse strand, counting down.
ATAATTTAGCAAACTTTAATTAAATATTAATACTTAGTTTCACAATACATTGTCTTTGATCCAACTTTTAATTTTAAATTTGATGGTATCGCTACAAACGATATAAAATTTTAGATGGTTGGGTAAACGATTGAAGAATTTGATGTCATTGTTGTATACTTATTTTTCCTATTTCAAGTTTGCAGTGAGGTAACGGAATGTTTTTGAAGCGGAAATTTTTACTATATTACGATATGAATGTTACATTCACATCGGAGATTGTCGTAAGGGTTCAGTACAGTTTTAAAATAATAATTCATGGGGGTTTGAATTTGTCCTTTAAACAAGATATTTTAAACATTAAAAAATTAAATTCCTCTAAAAGCTAATTAAAACAAAAAAATATTTAATGCTGAGCCCCATGCAATGATACCATAGTTAACAAGCCCTCCAAGTAATGCATTAAAAAGAATAAACAAACATTTGTTTTAATTTTTTGAAATACGTAGATCAGATTACTGCTTTAAATTATCAGGTATTTGATATGCTTGTTACATTTAAAGTTTGGGCCAATAATTTTGGCCAAGTATTTGGTTCGTTCCCACCGACTAAGTTTAACATTGTTAATGAAGAGATTTAAAAAGTTATGCGGGATAGATTATCAATTAAAACATTAAACTTTAGCAATTTTCTTTATAATTTTACCATTTATTTCTCCTTTAATAAGTTTATAGAGAAGGAAGTTATCATTTTACAAAACCTTGAATTAAATAATGGAATTTAAACTGTGACAGGTTAAAATTACACTTAAAATAATTCATTTAGTTTATGTATAATAAAATATAGATTATGTAGCAAAATTTTATTTAATAATCTTTTATGGATTGTAAATTTACTCCAAAATTTAATAACAAAATCAAGTTATTTTGTTGGCACATTAGTTTTGTTAATATAAATGCAGTTCATTATATTAGATAATATCCGCTGAGTAACTAATGCAAATATTGTTGAAAATATGTGTACTATAATAAAAAGAAAAAATTAAGCAAAATAGTTAAATAGTTTTGGTGAATTACTATCAAATTTACGCATCGAATGAAAATTTAAAAAAATTGCTGAAAATATTTTTTTCTCTGAAAGCAATTAATCATTTTAATTTAAAAAAGGTAGTAAGTGGTAACAACTAGTGATGCTACAAATAGTGAATTTGCCGAATATCCGAATACCGAATATTCGGTTTTTAATCTAACCTAAAACCGAATATTCGGCCACGTATCGAACGTGCTGAAAGGCATCTTTTAACAATTAGTGATAAATGAAGCATTAGCAAATGAACGTTTCTAGATCCTAGATTTAAAACATTTTTTTTGATCAACTGATATTGAAAAAAAAACACTTTATTTTACTTCAAGGATTGAAATTGCATTCAAATAGTGATGACTCTTCAAGTGGAGGTGAAAAGATGGCCACAGATAAGAGTAAAAGTTCAAATGAAAATATCCATGATTCTCTTAGGAGTTGCTTCAATGAAATTGTTGAATAAAATAAAAGCAGCGTGTAAAACATAGAATCAAGCAAATACTCTTTTGCCGTGGAACTAGACCAAAATCGAGTTCCCCAACCTATGTGAGTTGGTCAAAATGTATTTATCATCACCATGTGAATTAATAATGAATTATTATTAGTCTTTCGTTAAATTCGGTTATTCGGCAGAATATTTGTTAATATTCGGTACTTACCTAATATTCGTTGCATCAATAGTTAAAATCAGTGGCGTAACTTCAACAGGAGGGCCTATGGCAATTTCAGTAAAGGGGGCCCCTTCCCGTTATCAACTCACAACACTTTAGGGCCCCCTAAAAAGTTGAAAAAGTTCTTCAGATGATCCCTGGCTTTATAGCAAAATATAAATCAGGGTCTTTTTATCCACTTGGGGGCCCCTGGCACATTGCCCGTAATGCCACCCTATTGCTACGCCTCTGGTTAAAATTATAAAAATTCATTTAAAAGTAGTTATTGTTATAAAAAACTCTTTTTAGTTTTACTAATAACTAATAATTAAAAATAATGTATTTTAGTTTGAACATACTGTAGTTCAATTTTGCTCGAAAATTTTTAAGCTTCATAAATTCTAATAAATAATCTTTACATATATCAATTATAAAGTCACATAACATTCCTTTAAATATAATTAATATTATTTTAAACGGTTTTGGCAATAATAATCTGCATTTTTAGAATTTAAATATTAATTCGGGACAACAGAGGCTAAACTTTTTTATAGCCATTATTTCATTAGTATTTTATAAGTAATTTTTTATGCTGAAATATAATCTGATATCAGTTTTATTTAACGCCCTCAGTTTTCTTATAATTACAAGAAGTGTTAAAATTTCGTTTATATGGCGATTTTATATGGTTATTGTAATTTTATAAGTAAATAAATAAGTTCGTTAACGCTTAATTTCGATCCTGAAAAGTTTTATCATTGATGCTATAATTAACCTAAACAG
>JASKGO010007894.1:0-21624 GCA_030556065.1 Holobus sp. GC000080 | reverse complement strand
CAGTTTTCCATATTTTCTTCTGAATTTTGCAATGAACATTCTTTGGTACAACTGCTATATTTTCACCAGTGTTCACCTGGATTCGCCCAGAAACCCGATTGCTACGGCCCTAAATTCGTAGAGTTGCCCTCCTGGAAAATTCTAACCGTTTTTCTTCGGGAAAACGCCAAAAAACAATAGAAGAAAAAATTAATTATACTCAAAATGAGTCTTAAAGATTTTCTCCGGTAATTTTCCGAGTTATTGCGGTCAATGTATCCAAGTGACCCCTATTGACGAATTGTTTGGGAAAACTATAAGGGCTTGAAAAATAATTTTCCCGCCAGAATGTGACAAAAAATTAGTTACAACTTAGAAAAAATCAACATTATGATTGAGCAAGTAATTAATTTAAAAAAAAATTAAAAAGTGGTTTCTTGGGTTCGGACTTTTCTTACTCTTTCATTAATAACTTTTTCATTTGAAGCGATCCATTGACCAATGCTTCAAAAATACAAGCTGGTTTAATTCTCTAGCGATTTCTGGTATAATATTGCTGATTCGCTGTAGGATTTCCAAATAATTTCAATTTGAAATTTGAATTTATAAAAATTTACGAATTTTCCCCACTCCTTGCACTTTATCTGTGCGACCTCTATATTCTAATTTTTGAACTAAACAATAAGCTTAGAACCTAACCTACAAATATAACCATTAATTTAACGTAAACAAAGCAGTGTGCAGTCCTCGATAAAAAATTAATAGAAGTAGTTAATTACTGGTTGTTGCATTGTGTTCATTAGTGGAAACAAAAGAAGAGGATGTAGGTCATCATTAGTAGTAAGTAAAAGTACTGTTTTTACTCTTGGACATGTAAAAATCTGCTTGACAAAGTTACTCGCAATTGCAATGAAAACAACATCTTCAAAAAAGCTACTTTCAGTCACTGATACTGTAAATTTAAGCCTTTTTGATAACTGGAATGATAATCCAACATTCTAAGGAAGCAATTTATGGGGTTTTGTTAATCTGATGAGATGCTTTTTCACCACAATCAGCAGATTAGAAGATTAGAAAACTAAGGATTCAGTGAGTAGTTTTTGATAGAATAAAATCTTCTTCAAAACTAAATAATAATAACACAGCAAACAGAAGCTCTAAGTAAATATATTTTCTATCCTGAAAATTCTGTAGTCTTCAGATGATCATAATAACAATGCAAACTTTCTATTAATTAGATTATTGATGTTAAAATTGTACAAAAATGAAGGAAAACAATATAAACAAGTTACCAAAAGGTACAAAAGCCCAAAAGAAAAAAGAAATGGATGAAAGGGAAACATATTAACCGCGGAGAAATTTCTCAGTGGTTTCTCTCCTTTCTTTTCTTTTCTTTTTACATTAATTTAGTTCTTTCATTGATTACTTTGTGTGTTACGCCCTTTAAGCTTCAAAATACTACTCTTAGTTTTGTTTCAGGTGCAAAAGGGACACCGGTTGTGTCGTTGGCCATATGTTTTGGGGAAATTTCACTTTCTCCTCCTTTTTCATTTCATTCATTATTTAATTGGAAGGCCCTTTAGAGGTAAGTCTTTTATTACAACTAAAAGAAAGTTTTAAAGATTTAAAATCTCAGTATCTAGAGAAAGTTTAGATTTGATGTTTCTTTATTTCAGTAATTAAAATAAAAAACGAAAGAAAATTCAAAGAAATCAATGAATAGTGGCTCCACCTGAGGGAAGTTCCGCCAATAAATTTAAGGGATGTTCGTCGTTATTAGCAACCGAATTGAGTAGCCACTTGAATACAAACAAACAAAACCGAAACAATAATAATCGGGTGATGCTGTGAGAAAACAAAACTTGTTTAATTGTCATCAATTAACTGAATGTGATTATTGTTCTGACGATAGGTGAACATTATTGCGAGAGTATTACTTCATCGCCCCTGGAAATATCGTAACCAACGGTTTCGGCGTGCTATCGGTGCGTGTTTTCTTCATCTGCATTGCTGTTGCCCCTGCTAACCCAGCACTGGACGGCCGATACAAACATTCAAGGGATACAACGACTTCAAAGGTAAATAACTAAACAACAACATTTTTATTGCAAAATTATGCAGTCTTTTCTGACAAATACGTAGAAATAACTAGCAAAACTAATTATATTTAATACAATAAGTAAAGAGTAATAAATAATTAGTCAGAAATTATTTAAGGGGAGCGCCACAAATGCGTTTGAGTTACAATGCTCATAGATGCCACCACCTGAAAATGGTATTTTAGAAATTGTAGCGCCACAGAGAGGAACTAATCGATATAAATTACTTTATAATAATAATCGTAATCAGTTGTTATAAAGTCGGTGTTGTAGTTGGAGGCGTTAAGTTTGCTATAAAATTAACAAACGTAATTTTGGCTGTAAGAAATGATTGGTTTTGTGGGAAAATAGCGTTGAGAAACGCCAAAAAGCATTAGGTGAAAATTTCCTCTGCCCCCTTTCCCCAACCAACAAAGAAAGGACACTCACTCATGGCAGCTGTCATCTAACATGTAGGAATTTGCTATGTCCACCCGTAACCTTGGCGACTACCCAGTGCCTAGCAACCGATACTACAACAACACTACTTCACTTGGTTACAGGAAAATAATAATAAGTAAGCGATTACACATTACACTTTTGTTTGTTTGTTACGTTTCATGTGATATGCCCCGCGTATTTAGCATGGTTATTTTTTTTTCTGTTGTTGTTGCGATAATTATTAATATTTGGGGGGGTCTACCAGGGTAATTCACACTCGGTTATTAATAACTGGTTGTGGGGGGCATTAATTAATAGTTATAAATTGAGAAAACATTTTGTTTTTCGCCTATTTTAATAATTTTCATTTGCTTTCTATGATTATAGGATGCATTTTATCTTCATTTTTTGTTTTTTAATTTTGAGGTGTTTGTTTTTACAAAAGCATTTGCTGAAAGACAATAATTAAAAGTATAATTATTAATTAATGATTATGTTGGACAGTATTAAATTTCGATAATTGTTTCCATGGCAAAGCTACACTCTGAAACAGCATTTTAATTTTATAACAGAAATGTTAATTTAAGTCAGTTTTATGATTTAATTTTTAACATTTATTATTAAAGTTTTTAGAGATCTTAAAAGGGGGGAAAATATAAAAATCGTTGGTAGATTTACCCTCAAAATTGGCATAAATATAAAGCAAAAATTCCCTTTTTTTATAAATAAAAAATAGAAAGAAATGGAGTTGAAAATGTAATTTTGATTAAATTGTTTGCGCAAACGAAACTTTCATTGCCCTCATAATAATAATAATAATAATAATGTCATCAAAGCAATAATAATAATAATGCGTCAAACGATAAAGCCGGTATTTTCGTGACTGCGAAAGGTACCCTCTTCTCAGCTTTGGGTCCATCTCCATGGAGCATCTCTATGGAGATCACTTTCACGTCTCTTTCGCATTCTCTCCACTTAAGACTTAAATATATCCAATCCAATTCACCAGCTACTACATTACATTATCAGTTCTTTCGGCCCAGTCACGTGTCCCCTCTGTTTCATTCTTTATGCTCTGCAAGAAATATAAAGTGAGGCATTTCATTGCGATTCATTAATAAATTCCAATTTATTTCTTCAATAAGCAGCATCTCTATGCCTTACTGTACGATTTTTGAATTTGCCGCTGCTTTGTGGCGTTAGTAACTGTTGGGTACCACCGACGTCGCTAGTATCGCGCAATTGTTGTTCGTACTTCGTATGTTTTGTAGGTTTTGACGCATATCTATAGCAAACCAAAGCAGAAAAGCAAGCAGCAGAAAGAAGTAAATAACAGCAGTACGAGTAGCGCTTTAAATAAATTTATGTATGCATTTCGTATGTGCAGAAAGGGCAAAACATTGGGTGCCTGGTAGTGCCAGTTTGTGTGCACCCCCGGACTCGCTTTCATTGTCCCTTGTGCTGTAGGTAGTAGACACGAAGTACTCTACGTTTGCACCCTTTGCCAAAGGCCTAATTTATATAATATCGAAAACAAAAAGAGGAAAAACGCAAAGTAAAAGTGATTCATCGTAGAGAAAATGTGCCGTTTGTGCACACAATGTAAATTATCAGCATTTAATGCTTGTGCCACCAGTTAAGACCAGGTGAATATTTTCTGCTCTGATAAGAGGAGCTTCTATTTAATACCCCTATTGTTATAGACACACTCAACCAGTAAGTTGTCTTGTTGTATGTGCAGAGTAGAGAGCAATAATATTTAAAAAAAGGCCCTCAGTTTTGAATTGTTTCTTTCTTTTTGATACTCTAAATCCAAAAGGTTAGACAGAGTGTAGTGTAATGGTCAAATTGTATGTGAAAAGAGGCTGAAAGATGAATGCTGCTGTGCTGTGAGATGATGGTCTTGAACTCAGACTTGTGTGTCGGATGTTTTCCTGCTCCTAGTACTGCTTTATTATGTGTGTTGAATTTCCATTGGTTTCTGTTCCAGCGAAAGGGAGGTGTAGCCTTGGAGACTAGCCATGGCAACAGCAGCTCGGTTTGCAGCATCAGGGGCTGCTGCCTCCAGTGGTGGTAGCAACCCTCCGACTCCAGCCCCAGCAACAACACCTCCTGCACAGAATCAGACAACACAACTAATCGTTCTTCCTGCCAGTTTGCATCAGGTATGGGGGCAAGATGCTTGTAGTTGTCAATTATTGATTTTCTTTGCCATTATCATTATTGTTTTCTGATAATGTAAAACACAAATTCACTGCTTGTATTGTTTTTTAATTACTTTTAATTTAAAAAAAGAAACTGAAAGATTGGTTTATATTTAGAAAACAATATTTAAAAAAAGAGAAAAGTTAATTTAGTTTATTTTTTGTTATTTTAAAGTTGCTTATGGTGGTTTTTTATTGGTTTTTTAGACTGGCACTGCTACACTTGTGAATGCGAATGGAGTTCCCGTCATCGATGTGTCTGAGTTAGATCAGGGGGCCGACTCCAGTAACGAAAGTACTGCCACTGTGGATGCTCAAGGGGAGACGCACGAGTCAGATCCACTGGCACTGGGAGAGGAATCTCCACATTTCATCACTGTCACTGGTAAGAGTTTTTAAAATTTTTATTGTTTAAATACTAACTTAAAAGAAAAATCATATCTTTTGGTTTTGGGTTAGATTTTATTAGTTTTTGCGCTTGCTTTTTGGTCTATTAACTATTGAATTGAATAACTATTTTGGGGACCAATCGTAATTTTTTCGTTTCGTTTGGAAATATTTTTTATTGATTGAAAACGATTTGTTATTTGTCTCTCATGCAAATCAGAGGCCACAGCTCGGTCTTATGCTTCATTAACACCTGTACAACCATCAGTTGGTAAGCACTTATCTCTTTAATTGTTATTTTTGGTTCGTTTTTTATTAAATAAAATATTTATTTAATTGATTATTTATTTTTAAGTTCTGCATCTAGTTTTTTTTTGCTTTTTAATTAATTTTTTTATCAACTTTATTGATTTTTGAGTAATTTTTTAATTTTTCAGTCATTTTTCTTAAAAAAAAAATATTTGTTTTATTAAATTTTAATAGTTTATTGGTTTGTAATTAATGTTTCTTTATTCGTTCCTTTAAAATAATTTTTTTAACTACATTTTAAATTTATTACTTGCATAGATAAGTTGGTATTTTATTTGAGATTAATACGGGATGCAATTATGAACATTTTTTCTCATTACATTAATGAAAGTATATTACTTTTTTTTTTAATTTAGTTCTTAGTTGTTTAGTTGAGAGGGGTAAAATGCATGTGAAAGTAATAATAACGGCGTTACGGGTGTATAAGGGGGTGGTTGGGGGGATTGTTGGTGGATAGTATCTTTCATGTCAGGGGTCATTATTTCGATATGTTTTACCTGTATGTTCGTACGTACGTACGTACGGCAACCAGTACGTGTGACGACGGTGTTTTCACATAGAAGAGCAAGAGACGCACGCTTCCGTGAACAATAGAGACACACGACGCGCACACTTTTATTACACAGTAGCTCACCTGTCACTATCAATGGTATTTTACAAGAAGAGACTTAGTTGCAATTCCGCTCGGATTGTTTGCCAAATCGCATATCAAAAGCAAAGCAAAGCGTCTGATATCTGCTGCCTACTGCTGCTGCCGCTGCCCCATAGTAGTAGCCCTGCTTTTTTTTTTCTTTGTCCTTTCCAAAGAAAGTATTTACCATAGGGTGCGGGAGATGCGATGAAGATGCGGTGAAAGGTGAATCCGCGACAGTGACTCATATTTATGGGAAAATGTTCCATTTGTTGAGATTTGTTGGACATTCTTTGGCTGTTTTACAGTTTTTCTAAGATTCTTTTTTTGTGTTTTGATCTTTAAGTATTTGAAGCGATTTATTTTTTATTTTATTATAAAAGAGAAAAAGTGTTTTTGATTTTTTTACTTTTTCGGTTTTTTTACTTAGTTTTTTCTTCTTACTAAAAATTAATTTATATTTTTTAACAAATTAAAAATGTGAAATAATTTAATTAATTAAAATAATAAAACTAAATTTAGGAGAATATTTAAATTGAAATTTCAAAGAAAAAAAAGATTAATAATGATATAGATAGGGGTTACTTTTTTTATTGAAAAAATAAGTTCATTGAAGCATAAAATTTAATTCCTGAATTTTCAACTCTGCTGCTAGAAATAATTACCATTTGCAGGCTTCACAATAAATACGACTTAATTAAGTAAGATTAATTTAGTCGTTTATCTCGGCTTCGTAAGGGGGGTAAATTAGTTGTTTTGCAAATCCTGCATATAGCAGGGCAAAAGGGGACCAACTAGGTCCTTTGTACCTATCCAGTACTTACTATCCATCCACTTCTTTCAAGAGTCGGGAGAGGAGCCAAAACGTGTAGCTCTCTCTTTGTATTTATTATTATCCACAGGTGGTGCCCTTACTTGCAGTTACAACGGGCCCGATTGATGAGTAACATCCGTATCGATAATTTGAGTACATTGTAACCCTATTATCTCTAGCCGAGTGATTTCGCCAGCAGATTAAACAAGGTTGATTTGGAGTGGTGGGGTGCTGCAAGTTTCCTCGCTCCCTTTAATTTATTATCTATATTCGGGACTTGTTTGGACGTTACCTGTACCGTGGGTGATGGATTAGAGAAATAGGAGGGCCAAAGTAGAAGAGTAAAGTCCCTTTTTCCCTGTCGGTCATCCCGTTTGCCATCAAGAATCTCAGTCGTTTGCCGAACGTCGAAGCGGCGCGCTTTTTAAACTGATCTTTTAACTTTTATTTACCTTTTTTGATGGTTTAATTAATTTTTAAAGCTTTTATTTTACTTATAAATGTATTGTCATCAAAAATTTAACGGTGGTAGTAATTATGGTAAAATATTTTTATTTTATTTTGGTTTTTAATTTTTTAACTTTATTAAACTTTTTTTTTCTAATTTAAATTACAGAAAGTGAAAGTGTGGCTTCGCATCAGAGCTACCATGTTCAGTATGTTGAACCGGATATTTACGCGTCTCAAACCAATGGAGGACAAACGCAAATGTAATTCAATTTATCTTTATAATAATTTTTTTTAAATTGATTTTCTTAATTTTAAATTTAAATAGGGCCTATCCCGTTTATACGGTCGGTGAATCCGGAACAATCTATGCCAGTCAAGGCGGTCAATATTATGCCGCCAACACCAGTAATTCGTCAACAGCAACGGCCGTGGGCTACACTACAAGTGGACATTATTTGGTCCAGCAGGCAGTAGAGGCGGAAGCTTTGATTGCCACCAGAAATTCGCCGCAAACTACAAACGCAGTAAGTTTATTAAAAAAATAATTTCTATTTGGTGGCTTCTTTCCATTACTTTTTTTGCAACATTTTTGTTTTCTTTTAAGTTTTGTTTTTGTTTATCTAAATTTGAAGTCCACTAGTGGTTTTTTAATTGCTTTTCTGTTACTAATTAATTAATATTGACTAACTGCATTTTTTTCTCTTGCTATTCTTGGTGCTTTTGTAATGATATTCTGTTTGTTTTTATTTTTTATTATTGATAATTGTAGCTTTCAACTTGTTTTTGTTGCTTTGTCTCTATGTAATTTTTCCTGTGTAATGAGTAATTCTAACTAACTGGGGGTGGTGTATAGGAAACAAGTTATGTAGCAACTGCAACTGTGCATGCGGCGCCGTCTTCGGGGCAGGAAGAGGTCGGCTCTGCATTGAGCCATGCTAATAGAGTTTCTCCCGCTACTGTAAGTTACTATTTCTAATTTAAATTAACAAATAATTAATAATTAAGCATTAAATAAGTGAAAAAAGACGGGTTTCCTGAGGAATTTCAAAGGATTCCCCCGTTGTCAGGGATATCAATTGGGTTTCTAAGGGGATTCCGGGGATTCCGTGGCGGCCATCATGGATTTCCCCGCCAAGAGCCAATGAGAGCTCAGATTACATTTCAAATAATTTCAAATAACTCGCGCTGATTGGTCGCTGTTAATTTTCAAAACAACTTTTGTTTTTAATATTTTAACATTAATTTCCATGCGATTTCCACAAATTTTTACTTTTTAAACAATATTTAACTGATTGCCATTGTTTTTTTATACATTTTTACAATTTGTCTTTATTTATATCCTTTAATTGATGTGGTAATTGAAATTTTTGTTTCCAATTAGGTTCAATGGCTGTTGGAAAACTACGAAACTGCTGAGGGGGTTTCTTTACCCAGGTCGACACTCTACGCACATTATCTGCGGCATTGCGGCGAGAATAAGCTGGAGCCAGTAAATGCAGCTTCCTTTGGAAAGCTCATAAGATCGGTGTTTTTGGGTTTGAGGACACGCCGATTAGGAACCAGGTAATTAAATTATTTCTCATTGTTTTTGATTTCTTTAAGAAGAGTATTGAATGAACGATTTTCAGGGGGAATTCAAAATATCATTACTATGGAATTCGGGTGAAACCGGGCTCTTCATTAACATCGGTGGAAGAGACGACGAGTCGAACGATGCCGCCGAATGCCGGCATGCCGGGAAAAGTGTCCGCAAACAGGACGTTTAAACGTAGTGCGGACTCGATGGACCAGAATTTGAACGCCAACGTAATACCTCAGCACATTTCCTATTTGGGCGACGGCAGTAACGCGATACCAAACTTCCCCGACATAAATTTCACCACCTCACTGCCGGACGAGTGCGCTTACGAAGACGTAGACACTTTAAAGTTAGTAATTTATTTAATTTTTATTGTTTATTTCGTAATTAATTTGGTTTTTATGTGAAAAAATTGCAGATCCATTTATCGTGAACACCTGGAGGCTTTCCTGGACGCCATCCTGAGCTTGGAATTCGGCACGGTGGAGTCGTTGTGGCGCGAATTTTGGCGCTTTCAGGACAACAATAACGGCGACGAGTGCGAGGAGGAAAAGTACCTGTCCAAATCGAAATTGTTCGCTTTGTGCAGCATGGAACCGCTGCAGGACTTTATGCGTCAGGTCGACCTGACGTTCTACCAGAATCTCATACAGGTATTGGTGCCGGACGTTTTGAAACCGATACCGGCCACGTTGACGCAGTCGATTCGGAATTTTGCCAAGAGTCTGGAGAGCTGGTTGTCTACGGCGATGACCGGTGCGCCGGCCGGCATGTTGACGGTTAAATTGAGCGCCGTCTCTGCGTTCAGTTCCAGTCTGCGACGCTACACGTCTTTAAATCATTTGGCGCAGGCGGCGCGTGCCGTTTTGCACAATAGCACGCAGATCGCGCAAATGTTGGCCGATTTGAATCGCGTGGATTTTCACAGCGTGCGCGAACAGGCCTCTTGGGTTTGCCAGTGCGACAACGAGATTGTGGCCCGCTTCGAGGCCGACTTTAAGTTGACGTTGCAGCAGCAGAACTCGCTGGAGCAGTGGGCCAGTTGGCTCAAGAATGTCGTTAAAAGTGCTTTAAAACCTTACGAGGGTAAACCGAACTTTTCCAAAGCTGCTAGACAGTTTTTGCTCAAGTGGAGTTTCTACAGGTAATTTTTCATTTTTTTATTTTTAACGTTTGTTGCTTTTTTTTAATTTTAACTAATTTTATTTTTAGTTCAATGGTAATTCGCGACTTGACATTACGTTCAGCTGCTAGTTTTGGGTCTTTCCATTTGATTAGACTCCTCTACGACGAGTATATGTTCTATTTAATAGAGCACCAGGTGGCTGAAGCGACAGGAATTGTTCCCATTGCTGTTATGGTGGAAGGAATTGTAAGTTTAGTGATTGAAAATTTTGTTTTTTAAATTTCACAAATTAAATTAAATATAAAAAAATAAATGTTGCTTTCAGAAACAAGATATTTTGATGAACAACTTGAGCATTTACGGAAGTGATCCGGTGTGCAACGGGAATTCGGTAAATTCGACCAAATTAGGCTGCGTGAGTCCTTCCGATCCGACGAAACGCATGAAGATCAGCTAGCTGGATTCCAATAAGTTTGTCATAACATTTCCCTGAGAGTCCTTTGCTACCAATTTTTTGAAAAATCACAATTTGCATTCATACTACAGATACATAAAATAGGTAGGTTGATAGGAAGATAGATGTAAACCTGAACCAATGTTACATGAAATAAGGTAAGGTATATTTTTTCACAATGTTCCTGATTTCTATAAATAATAATAATAATTATTATTATTGAAAGATAATGAATTTGAAGGCGCGCATCGGTAAAGAAAAATGTACAGGAAATGTAATTGTAATTTAGCTTGCTACTATTTATTTATCGGTTAATAATTTATTGATGACGTAATTTTTTTTTGTTGAATTTCAATTAATGATAAAAAATGTTTTGGATAGAGCACTTGCACTTTGCTTAAACAATAATTGATAATAATATTGATAATACGTAATGTTTGTGCAATCTTTTATTAAGAAGCAGCAATTGGTCTCATAACAAGGTAACAATAATTTAAATTTGTTGTAAATTTTCTTCTTACGTTTTTTTTTTGTTTACTTTTGTTTAGTTAGTGCAATTTCGACTGATAATTTTAGTAAAATTCATTTACGGTATTGTTAATGACTTCATTTGACTGATTATATGTGTAAGTTGAATGGATGTGTGTTGTAAAAACTGAAAAAAACTAACAAGCTTAAAAATAGGATATGTTTTGAGTTGAAAGTGGCAGCACAAATAAATGTTTTTTTTTTGTGATGAGAAAATAGGTGTAAAAAAATATTTTGATAAAAAGATAATTCTGAATTTTAAAATCATAAAAAACTGCATTCTAATAATGTCTTGTAAAATCACCGATGAAGATTTGTTTTGTGGGGAATTTTCATAATTGTTTTTTGCTTTTTAATCATTATTAATAACGAAAAACTGTGTAAAAACAAAAAAAACAAGTATTTTTGAAGCGGTCATTACATATTTTTTTCGTGTAGTGGTTTGTTTAAATAGTGGAGAAAGCAAAACGCCTTAATACTGTGCCAAACCATTTGTAAAATACAAAAAACAAAAACAATTACCAGTGAATTACACATTATACACAATTGAAAATTGTAATTAAAAACTGAATTGATCGGAATGTTTAATTAATTAAAGATTGAACAGTTTAATTTGTACAGTGACCAGCAAATTAATTAATTATTTACTCTTCATTTTTTAATGGATAAAACATTTATTAAAATTTCTTGAAAAGAAAACTATTAACTAGTAAAATACTAATTAATTTTTCGCAATATATTTGTAATTAAATGTAATTTTCGATTAGCAAAAAATATTTGTCAGTCACTGTATAAGAAAGAAACATTATGGCCCGTTGCTTTAAAAATACTTGATTCACGTTATGCAGATTGTTACGCTCAAAAGTATAATCCATCCATAATTAGGAATTAATTAAAAAGAAAAACAGTAAAATGTAATTACAAACTCTAACTGTTTAATTAAAATTTGCTGTCGGTGTGCAATGAATTATTGGGCTCGGTGTAAATTGGAAAATAAGCGGATGCAATGTGCTATAATACTACACATTTTTAAGTTACAGAGAACAAACAATCAAATAAGTAATTAATATCTTATTGAAAAAAAATAAGAAGAAGAAGAAAATATAATGAGTCAGGGTAACGAATTGTATTAATCCTGGAAAACGTAGTACAACTTGCTGTTCGCTCTAATCATTAAAAATGTGTATAAGATTGTCCGTATAAGCTGCTGAGAATTATGTAAATTAATGTGTACAATTAATTTTTAAGTAGCTTTAGAGACAGATTAAAGTAATCAATAATTGCGCCCGGTAATATCAACAAAACTGCTGCTTTGTGTAAAATCTGGGTCTTAATGTGCCTAGGATTGATAAAAACAGGGTCAAAAGGTGTATATTCATCGTTCATCTTCATTGGTTTTTTATTTTCCTATTTTGTGTTTTGTTTTTAAATTTAAATTAAAAAACTCAATGAATTTTTTTAAGAAATCCGCATTGCAGTTTCTGTATTTTCTACACCAGTAATAAATTGTTTTTTTCTTAAATTTTATTAAAAAGCGGCCCCAACACACACAAAAAAAAACTTCGTAAAATATAAAACAAAAACTTGACTTATTATTGAAGCGACTAATTAAAATATTAAATTATTGAATTATCGTTCAATCTCTATGTACTTGGCGGCATAAATTTTGCATAAGAAAAAAGTATTCATTATGTGCTTACTTACTTGATATTGACTCAAAGGACATTGTAATAGATGTGTGACTTTAATTGTAATAGTAGCACGTAATAACTTATAGAATTAGTTAGTTTATTGGTTTTTAAAAGTTTTCGTTTAAATTATTATTAAAACAAAACATAAAATATGTATTTTTGTACACACATTCCAGAGAATGACTAATAATGTGTAAAAAGTTTCGCATAAGATAATAAGTTTTTCGTTCGGCTGTAAGTTTTTCATTTGAAGCTTTTTTTTTTTATTTGAAGTCGTCTGTTGTTATATAAAAAAAAAATCACCATGTAAATGTCGCACTGTGTTGTGTCATTGCGTTTTTCTTTTTCTTTGGAAAAAAGATCACAATAAATAAACTAGTCCTGTGTTGTTATAATGCAGTTTTTATATCTTTTTTGCTTTTATTTCAGCAGATTACAGCAGTTTATTAATTTAATTTTAATTTTTAATTAGATTTTGTTAGTATCATATGCTGAAAGTAATTGTTTATTTATTTAAAGTGCACATAATTAATAAAATAAATGTTTGTCGGTGGAATTCCTAAGGATTCCCCCGTTGTCAGGGAAATCCATCGGGTTGCTAAGGAGATTCCGAGAATTCCGTGGCGGCCATCATGGATTTCCCCCGCCAAGAGCCAATGAGAGCGCTGAGTACATTTCAAACTTTTAAATTACTCACGCTGATTGGTCGCTGTTTAGCTTTCCCCACGACGTTTGTTTTCTTATGAGAAGGCGCCGGGTCATTGAACTCACCGGTAATTTTAATTTAATATAAAATTAACTTTAATTAATTAATTTAATTGAAAATTTTCATTTTTAATTATTTATTGCGTAGAATAAATATAACCGAACCAAAAACTAATTTATTTATTTATTTAAAATGCACAAAACAAAACCCCAGCTAATTTTTTTAAATTAATTATTCCCTGAAGAAAACTGAATGATTACAATAACATAGGTCGTAATTAAATTGACAAATGTAAAGAGCATAGCAAAATCCACATTGAAAAAGCCGGCAGCCGAAAATTTCGGACTTCTTGCTGATGCTTGTTGCGTTAGAATAAACAAAGGATCACGCAAATTAACAATCGAAGAATATCGATATAATGCTTTGTATGCAATTGTAATTGTCTTCTTGCCTTCGTTGCCAACTTGTTCGCATTTATAAGCAATTATTACTCCTTGTGTCTGAAAAAGAAACAACAAATTAAAAAATTTATATTTTTCTTTTTAAGAAATAACAAACAATATAAGCAGCAGTTAGAAGAATATCAGCCGCAAAGTAAAACACTTCAAATCGCTTGTTTATAATATAATAAATGCTTTGCAAAACATTAAAGACTTGAATTACTACGAAAAGAAAACAGAACCATCCGAAAATGTCGTTTAGCAGATCGACCAGATCGCTTAAATTGTTATGAGCCCAGAGGATTCTATTGATTTGCTTATTGCTATTGGAAATTTTCAAATCCTCATTTAATTGCATGTATCTTCTTAGCATGTTTTCCAATAAGGAGTACGCTAAGAAAACTGACATTGTATTATAGTAAACTTGGATGCAAATGTTGAATGCATAAAGGTAGCCCAATCTCTTGTGGTTCGCACCAATTATGTAAATTTCATAGGAGAAAATTAATCCCAAAAGGAAATTCAAAGTGATGAATTTGATGCTTTCGATTTTGGCATTTTCCGTGCCTAAAATCTTGTCTAGTGATTGAAAGATTGCGCAGAGCTTTTTGAATTTTTCATAGTTGTACAAAGAGCTTCCTAGGGTCATCAAGATGTTGGCTGACCCTATTGAGACCACTAGGATTAGTTGCAAAATTAAACCGCCGTCGTTGCCCATGAAATAAAATTTATACCAAATGCAAAAGACTGTTGATGCGAATAATAGTAATGTGATCGTTATGGGGCAGATTTTCTGTGATGGTTTTTGCTCTTTTGCTAGTTTTGAATGGATTCCTAAAAATTCGGTCCATTTTATTAATGATTTCATTGTTTAACTTTTGATTTTTGTGATTGTTTTTTTGTTTTGGAAAATGGGAAAAGTTTTTATTACTATTTATTACTAAAGGAAAAATGCTTCTGAAATTAGAATTGATTGTTTGAATTATAAATAGGGATTTTTTTCTATATGATTTGATTTGATTTGATTAGAATTTGTTTGCTTCTTTAATATTTTATTATTTGATTATTTCTTTTAGGGAATGAAATTACTTTTTCTTTGCAATTACTTAATTTGTTTTGCATATTTTTATTTTATTTCTTATTAGTATTTTTTGCTATTTTATAAAAGGTTTTTTATATTTTTCTTTTTATTATTCCTTTGATTAAAAAAAAACTGTTTCTCAATTGAATTTTCTTTGATTTTTCATTGAATGGAAAACATAAAAAGAAAGAAAATGCTTTTTTATTTAAAAGAAAAGAATGATTTTATTTATTAAATATTTATAATTTATCTTTAACTTAAAAATGCGTCTTTTTACTAATTAAATTCTTTTTGATTTTCATTGATTATTTACTTAAAAAAAAAACAAACTCTTTAAGAAAATAAAAGAAAACTGAACAAAACTTACTATTTTCATAACACTGGAAAAAGCAGCCAACACAATTAAGCTATTGCTCCAATCGGGTTTCTCATTCAATAAGAAGCCCAAAAATCCCAAAACATAGAAAACCAAATTGACAATGATGACACAAAGAGACCAGCCAAAGACGTCGTTATAGGCATCGGCAGCGTCGCAAAAATCACTATGAACATCCATCATTTCCAAAACATCAGCGCGTCCTTCGATTTTTCCACCCAGAAACTTCGGTTTGGCAAAATTCTCCACGTAGTCCCTTTGCAAAATGCCATTAAAACTCTTCAAAAGCAAGTGGAAAATGTCCAAAATGCGCCACAATAAATTAAGCAGCACGTTAAAGTACCATCGAATGACGCTCATCATAAAGCATTTAGTAATTTTCTGATAATAATTGCTCCAAATGTAGCAATCCACAAAGTTCAAAAAGATTTGA
The DNA here is from genome assembly GCA_030556065.1 of Holobus sp. GC000080. Taxonomy (NCBI): domain Eukaryota; kingdom Metazoa; phylum Arthropoda; class Insecta; order Coleoptera; family Staphylinidae; genus Holobus; species Holobus sp. GC000080. The sequence goes on along the minus strand of JASKGO010007894.1, from coordinate 5,917 downwards.
AATGCTATGATGGCAAGAAAAATTACTTTGGTCTTCCATTTTTTCTCTGGTTTTTCATACAAGTTTATGAAATTCGTAACTTTTCGCACTTTTTTCTTTATCGTTCCGAACCTCTTTGCATTTGCCCATTTGATCGACCATATGATGGTAGTCAATGACCAGATTATTACGATTAGGAAGAGAAGAGGTATATGTTTCTCTTTGTGGGGACCCATTGTGTCCTCGTAGCAGTTTAAATAAATGTACATTAAGGCCATTATCAGCAGAATGAGAAGTGATTGGATTTTGTGCAGAATCGGGTGACGAATTAAGAAACTGGAGGGTACTGCCGTGTAAAATTGGGCTGTTTTTATAAACCAATCTTGCTCCATTTTTATTTTTTACTTTGCACTATTTTAATTCATTTATTTTTATAATTATTTATGTTTTTTTTGTTTTTTTTAATTAATTTTTTTTTTCTTGGTAAAACAGAAAGATGTTACTTCTTGTAGAGTTTGCACTTTGAATGTTGTCGGTTGTTAATGTAGGGGATGATTTGCGTGATCTTCATTAGTTTAATTAAAGGGGTTAATTTCCTGTAAATGTTTGCGCTGTAATTTTAATCCTTTAATTAGTGCTTTTTCATTAGAAATATTGTTTCCTTCAATTACTTTTTTTTTCTGCTTATTGTATCATTTTTAAAGAAGTAAATTTTACTTTTTTAAAAAGATCTTTAATTTAATTTTTAAAAATTATTTAAATAAAATCTGAAGAAAAAAAGTAAAATTTACTTTTTTAAAAATGAAAATCTGAAAAAGAAAAAAGAAAGAAAATATTTTATAGATTCATATTTATTGAAACTCTTAATAAAATATAATCAATCACATGTAACAACTTAAATCCTAATTAATTATTTAATTAATTTTACATTACATTTTTTTATTTAAAAAAATTTACAAACATTTAATTGCACTTTAAACTTTTATATTCCTTATTAATTAAAAAGGTGCTTTCCTCTTGCTTTTTTTTATTGCAACATTATTTATAAATAAATTAGATAATTAAAAATTAATTAAGGAAACCCTACAGAATGGTAACTAAATTTTTAATTTGTTTTCATTTCTTTTTTTTTTTTATTTAAATTTAACAAACTAAAAAGTACCAATGATTGCACGAATTGAAAAGTCAGTTAAATTTTTCCCCGCTGCTACTTTTTCATTATTATTATTGTTCTCTATAATTTTATTTTTACAACTGCTCACTGCTTCCTCAATATTATTTAAATTTCTAACCGGAGAATTGCTCATAAAAGCAAAAGGATACCTGAGTACTTCATAAGGATAATTGGCAGTGGTCCAGTACGGGTAATTGTAATAATTATAAGGCGACTGATAGTATTCCAGGGAATTTGTTTGATTACTGTAAGGCGATAATGAGGATAATGAAGCGTAACAAGTGTAAGGATTGTAATGATAAGAGGCAGGACTTAGAGTCCTGTCATTGGAATCACTGCTAATGGAATTATTTGGCGAATTTAAACTGATTCTTTCTTCCGTAATTTTGCATTTTGTACTGTTTTCCTGTGGATTTTCTTCTTCCACATCGATTATTAGGTCCTCTTCGTCGCTGCTGCTTTGTTTCGACGGGGATCCCGATAGCTGCTTTCGCTTGCGCTTGCACTGCGCTTGTCCATCTTCGCGGAATCCTTTTGCAAAGGGGTTGTTGTCTATTTTCAGTTTTGTTATTTTGTCATTCTGAAATTTGATTAATTTCTTCTGTTAATTTTCTGTTTTTTTTTTTTTATTAAATTTTAATTTTTATTAAAGTTTTTTAATTTTTTACTTAAATTTTATTGAATTATTAAAACAAATTTTATATTTAAAAAATTTAATTTAATTTTTTTAATTAAAAAGCAATCAAAAGTATTAAAAAAGAAGCAAAAGTACCTGATAAGCAGTAACAGCAATAAACTGTGTTTCGGGAAAGACAAAAGTGGACGTGGGAGCCCAACTAATACGTCTCGGGTCCGCCGTCTTAACAATAATTATCCTCGGCTGGTACTTGTGCATTGAAGTCATCACCAAATGTCCCGGCGGAGGATTCGTAGTGTTCGTCAGTTTCATCCTGCTGAACATCACAGGATAGGACATCCATCGCTGGCCCAACGAGGGCGATTCCGGATGCATGTAGACTCTATTGGCGCTTTGCGACTCTTCGGCCCCCGCGGGAACCCATCCACCGGAAGTGGAGTACTTGAAGCGGCACTTTGAAAGCGGTACCATTTCCACGTAGATGCAGTAATGCGCATTCGGCTCCAAATTGTTTATTTGCACTCTCAATGAAGGAAACAAACGTCTGGAAAATCATATTTTTCTTTAAAATTTAAAAAAATATTTCAAATTAAAAACAAAATAAAAATTGGCGCCTGTTGGCAAACAAAAATGCTTCTTGTCTAGTTTACTTTTTGTATCTGTTTTGCTACCACTAATGGTTATTGTTAAGTAACACGTAAATAACATATTGTAGTGGTTGAAGATTTAAAGAAACAGAAGAAGAAGAAGCAAAAGAAGAAGAAGAAGAAGAAGTGGAGGACCATCTGGTGTGAAATTACCGATAATTAGGACCGGGAGCGCTTTATTTGCCTTTCGAAAGCCCTATGATTTGATGGGCGGCACGTCAAGTCGTCTCCTCGTTTGTTATTGTTTTTATTAGCATTTGTCGTCACCAAAAAATTACAGGGCTTATGGGCCTTCGTATGGATGGCATCATATAAGAGAGAAATGGAGAGACGAGAAAGGAGAAATGAAAACAGGAAGCACAGATTGCTGATGCCGATGCTGCTGCTGCTGCTAGTTGCTTATTTTTTGCACCCTTAATTTTCTCGATTGAGTCGTGCGGTTTGCCGATTTCCGGTTTGCATTCTGTTACTTTTCTTTCAAAGCTTGACCGACCTTTTAACTTTTTCTTTTATTTATTTAACTTTACTATGATTTATTGACTTTATTTTGAGCTTTATTAATTGCAATTGCATTTTTTTACTTTTAAAATTTAATAATAAATAAAGTAAAAAATGAGAAAACGGCTTAACAAAAAAGCCCTACAATTTGTAAGTAATTATTTACTTAAAAATAAAAAACAAAACAAAAAATGTAAAGCAAACCAACCCCCAAAACAGAAACCTAAACAACGATAACTTAAGAGTCCTTTTTTCAAGCAACAAAAAACCTTATCATTAAAAAAGAGAAGAAGAAAAGGCGAACATAACGGTGAAAAGAAGCAGCTACCCTAAAATGGAAAAGTAGCTCTTAAAGAGAGTGTTTTAAAGCGGCGATAAAAGCAAAGAGATAATGCGCCACATAGATAAAAGGCGCACCTAATTGTAAATTTCCACCTGAGCAGATTTTCGCACTGCAAGGAGTTTTTAAGGGGTAGTTTTTCGCGCGGTCCTTTTCCTCAACAGCAACAACAGCATCAGAATCATCAGAGCTGAGCAGCATGATGCGAAAAGAAGGATTTACCTCTTTATGTGTTAGTTATTAGAATTGTTGTTGTTGTGTGGCCCTCGGTGGCCTGGATGGTCGCAAAGGGAGCCGCCCTTAAAGTGGTCAAGTCAAGTGTTAAGACTAGACGGCTGCACTTGTCGGCCGTGTCGCCAGTGGTTCAGGTCGAGTACCACTGGTCCCTTTGCGTAATGTGACAGGCGCCACACACCAGACATGCGATGCGAGACAACAAATACCAAAAACAAATGTTGATGCTTCTTCTTCTTCTTCTTCTATTACTTCTTCTTCTGTTTCTTCTTTTAGTATTTACTCTCTTTTTTCTATTACTACTACACATTATTTGTATTGTGTAGTTTTTAAAAGTAGCAAAAAGTAAAAGAAGAAGGTGGTAAAAGGGGCATTCAAATGGTTTTACTGTAATGAAGAGAATAAAAAAGAAGAAGAGATGGAAGAAGAAGATGAGGAGAAAGAATGGGTCTTTGTTTGTTGGCCGATGAGTTTCACGCCTTTCTGGTCGCAATAAAGTAGCGATTTTTATGAGTTTGTCGATACTTTGAGGGGTCTTAAAGTGGTGCCGAATGGACGAGACGCTGAACTTATAAGGGGGCCAAAGGGACCACTGATTTTTCGATATGGAAATTTTCTATGCCCTTTTGCCGACTCGTAAATCTATCCACTTTAATGTTAATAACTATTAACAGCTAATAAATGCTAATTTCTTAGAATTATTTTCTGCTCATTAATATTTCATTTGGTGGCGCTTTAAGGGTCCAATTTTCGGTTTTTGTTTTTTATGGACTATAAAATTCTTTTTTTAAATTGGTTTTATGCTAATTTAAATTAATTTCCTTTTCTTTTAAATTGATTTTCTTTCTTCTTTGTTTAATGCTTCTGAATTTAAAAAAGTTAAGTTAAGTTTTTCAGTACAAAGAAAACAATAAAAAAGAAAATGAGAAATTACTTAATTAAATAATTATTTTATACACTTAAAAATTGTTTGTTTTTCTAATGAACAATTATTTTTTAGAGATTGTAAATAATTTATAAATTCCAGCAAATTTAGATTATTCCAATTTACTTTAATATTAAAATTAAATTAAAAATTAAATCAAAGTAATAGTGATTCGAGTAAAGTAGAAAAGTAATAAAATGGTAATTTCTGAAAACTATCACTTTCTCAAAGGATTAAAGAATACTCTCAAAAATAATTAAATTGCACTTAGTTCCTCTAATGGCACCATTCTTCACAAATCGTATAATTAACCCTTAATGTAAATTTATCCATTTTTATAAGAACAGGGAACAGGAAGTATAATCGAAGTAAAATTAAAATTTCCCATCAAATGTCATCATTTGTAATTTCAAGGAAAAATCTATGGAAATTACATTTCAAGAAAATTTAACTCACCTTCCAGTTTTAGTGATAATCATTTCCGTTTCCAATTCGTGAAACTGTTGCCACAAATCGTGATTCAAAAGTTTCACCTGAACCATCTTCGAATCCATTTCCTCTGTAACAAATTAAAAAAACAAAAAAATTAATTAATATATTAATTTTTTTTTTCATTCAAATTGAGTGTTAAAATAATAAAAGAAAAATTAGATAATTAAGTAAATCAAAAAATAAAGTAAAAATCAATTAATTAATACCTTTAACATTAGCAAAATTTTGCGGCACCGGGCTTTCCATATTTTGCACTTTAATTAAACACTTTTTACAAATAACCACTTTCGAAAAAACTTCCTCAAAAAGAAAAACACCACTTAAAACTCTGTATTTTCAGCAATATTATTCACTGTGGTTGTTCTTATGATTGGGTTGTTCGCAAAATGATTTCTCTTAGCATGCGTAGAGACTTAAGTAACTTTCCAAGTGGAACCCCTATTGGTTTAAACAGGGGTTGGGGGTGTGTTTAAAGTATTCATACAGTTGTTGGCTGAGGGTAAAGTGAAATGTAAAATGCAACGAACGCAGGTATTTGAAGAAATATCAATATATTGTTATCGTTTTATCAGAGAATTACTAACGGTTATCTAAGTGAGTCTCGACCATCAATGGCATTTGTACTCTGCATCAGAGACAGGGGGTAAACCTAAACAGCCACTTGAAGAAATGCGAATTCTATGATATGAGGAAGCTTTCACCTTTGCGCCGGCCTCATTTAAGGGTAATTAACGCACCCTTTAATGGCCTTTTAATGCGACTTAATTTGCCTTTTAGCACTTATTGTATTATGTTTTTTTGTACTTTGGACTTTTCGCAATTTAGTACTTTATTTTATTGCTATTTTGCTGTTTCTTTAAATTTTCTTTTAATTTTTATTGTATTTTAATTTATCTATTTTTAATTTATTTTATATTTTATTTACTTTTAAATTATTTTATTTTTTAAATTAAAATCCCCAATGATTTTGAATTTTTTTCTTCATTAATTT
>JASKGO010007892.1:0-12023 GCA_030556065.1 Holobus sp. GC000080 | reverse complement strand
TTGAAATAAGCTTTAAAAAGAGGTGTCACAATGTATATCATAGCATTTAAAAAAATGTGATCAAATGCCGCTGCAGCGCCACCTATGGCTGTGTTCAACTGTTTTTGACAGTTTCAAGGGCACACTAATGCCTATATACACATTCTAGAATTTAAGCTTCATAAGTTGCATAGTTTAGAAATTAGCAGGGGGGGTACTACTTAAATGATCGCACTGTATATGACATAGTTGATACCTACTGCCCATAAAACTGGAAGTGTTCAATAGTTGGAACTACATTAGTAGATCTAGAATTTCATTTAAAATCCCTTTGGTGAATGAATCAAGTATCTATTATTATTATCATTTTCCCATAACAAATCCCCAGGCGTCAAAAAAGGTAATCTTGAATAGACCCAAGTATACCATTGAAACTAGTAAAAACCATTGCGATTTAAAACTCTTCTTTATACCCTTATACAGAAAATGGTTTTTAATACTGCGTAATTGTGGTAATAATTAGAACTGCAAAGGAGGAATGCAATTATTTGCTAGAATTTACATTTGATGTTGTTTTCTTTTTGTTGCTGATCCTTTTGTGTGTGTGTGTGTGTGTGTGTGTATTTGTGTTATGACGAAGATGAAACCCCAAAGGGAAATCTGACTGGTCGTTGGGGTTTTCGCACTAATTAAAAGCAATTTGCCTCCGACAAAAGCGCGTATTAAAGTTTCACATTTTTAATTGCAAAAAGAATATGGCAACAACATTAATTGGTGCACTTTAATTAGGTTCGCTTTTTTACACGTAATTCCCTTAATGGTCACAAAAGCCTGCATGCAGTCTGCCTGCCATGGACCGAGCGCGTAATCCATAGACGGCGTTCTTACAACAAAAAATTGGAGCACGTTTATTTATCATCCATTAATGGCGATTTTTAATTAAGATGCGCCGCTTTCTATAGTATTATAACATTGCGTCTTAATAAGTTATGTAAGGCTGCATCTTAAGAATTCCCCAAACGTTTTAACCGACTTACACTGGGGAGTTGCCAGTTGAATTAGGACGATTAAGACGGTACGGTGCGCCTTCGAGAATGGTATTTACTAATCGTGATTGTAGTGCCAATGCTTTAATTCGCTTCTAGAAAATTAAACAGGCGGATCTATCACTTGCACTGTACTTTTCGCTTTGGGTTACACTAATTGTATATTACGACTTTGCAAAACAACCAGTTCATTAAAAATTTTCCTTTTTTATGTGTTTAACACTGTTATTACAAAAATAGTTATTGCAATATTTTACGTTGGACCGGTAAACTGAGTGAGCGAATTTTAAGGAATTTAGAAGGGAATGGACAACTTTCAACATTTAGTTTGGTTGTTCCTGTTTTAAGTGACTTTGGTTTCACCAAAACCATGAACACTGACATTTATTTCCGGTCAATGGCATTGATAAATAAAACTTTCTTAAATAACTAAAGAAATTTTTAACGTACATTTCTTAAATAAACGTTTTCTAAAAGATTTGTTCTTGTAGTTTACATGAAGATTATAAAAAAATGTGGTTTCCACTCAAAAAAATTAAGTTACAGCCATTTTTCTATTCTTATTTTTACCTTCATTTATTGATCACCCTGTATGACAAACGTTCAATTTTAATTAATTGGGTCATGCCTGCATATCTAATTTTTGCCATACCAAAAAATATTCAGCTTTATAAGATACAGTAAAAGTTATAACTTATTTTATAAACGCTCAAAATCCTGGAAATTTTTATAAAAGTCCTTAATATCTTTAAAATCATACGTCTTAAGAAAAAAAAAAAATTTTTTTATCATAATCGGAAATAAAAAAATAGGCAGTTCCATTTAAAATATCGAAGTTGACATCTACTTCCGGTATAATCGGAAGTGGTCGGAAGTGGATACTATTTTAGAATTATCTCGAATTTGGCCCAAACTACGATTAGGGAAAAAATTGAATGGATATATTTCATTGTTTTTGCAAAACAATTGCCCTAAAGTGAAAACGTTTAAAAAAAATGAATTGTGTATTCTCTGAAAATTAGAAACTTAGATATTTCTTTTATGAAATATTTAAATTATAGAGGAAATATAGTTTGCTTTTAATAAATTATTATCAAAAAATCGTCAATTTTATGTTTTTTCAAGGAAAATTCGTAAGCCGGCAGACTTATGCAATTTTTTGAAAGGGACATGGGAGCAAAATTCTACTTTAGCCCAAGTATCCAAATCTCTATATTTAAAACTGTGGAAGTTATCCGTACCGGCCGGGAAAATGGCCACCCGGTATAAGAGATTCTCTAAATATGTATTGCCCGGCGCCTTCTCATTAGATTTTATAGTTTTTCAACTATTCCTGCTTTAAATTGCCTTCGTGAAGCCAAAAATTGTGTAAAAATGATTTTTTCATAGTATACAATTTCTGCAAAAAAATGTTATGTCTCAAAATATACAGAGCGATCTTAAAAATACTATCCTTTCCCATGTTTACTTCTCAACTTGGCAAGCCAAGGAGTTCAAATTTTAGGATATCGATAGAGACTGTAGATTGCTTTTGAAACGCTTAAAATAGTTGTCTCTTTGTAGGTGGAGCTGCAGTGGCGTTTGATAATATATTTTTAAGCCAATGATTTTCATTGTGGTAACAATCTGTTCCAAAAGTAAATTTGTGTCACTCTGTATACGTATTCTAGAATTTGAGATTCTTAGGCTGACTTGTTTTAAATCGCATTTAAAAACCAAAACATTAGCTATTAGGGATAAGACAATGTTTGTTCTCTCATTATTATTATTATGTACATTATGTCCAAATTTGTTTATGTGCAACTCGAATTAGGCTTCAAAAAAAAAGTACAGAATTTCGATATGTTCTATCAGTCTTATTCGTAAACAAGAAATAACCGTATTTTGAGTCTCTTGAAAACAGAAATGTATTCAATCGAACATCAGATTGAACTACTTACCATACCCTCGGGCCGCTTTTGAGAAAACATTTATTGTTTCCACACGAAAATATTTAAAATTATTTTATACCACTCGCATTAATAAGTGCAGCTAATCAATATCAAATAAAATGAATTGCACTTTCACAATTTCCATTTACCTATAATACAATATACGAATACATACAAAGTTGTAGTTGTAGTTGGCCTTTAAAATTTCGCCCTGTAAAATGCCTCTTGCTTGATAAATTATGAAATCGGGCGGAGAATTCATTTAATTCCTGTAAATTTCGCTCTATTTATGGCACAGCGTGTCAAAAGTTGGCGAGTAAAGTTTGCCCCGTAGTCCGTTTAATGAAAATCCATTACTCATTCCGTGATTAGACTCCGTATGTATATAGCGCGTGCAAGCACACCAGCCTTCGAGTGGATGGAAGAGGCCATACAGAGAGGGCTCCGATAACAATCCCCGACGAGCAGATAAGGGACAAACAAGGAAACGGGCAATTTGTTACACTTTATCCAAGATCGACGCTACTGCCGCTACTGCTGCTGCCACTGCCACTGTATCTATCCGATTCCGATTTTATTTATTATGTTAATAATAACGACGATTATGCGGGGCGCGAAGCATGAGCGAACGATAAAATTAGATTTGATAGAGAGAGTCTTTTAGTTGCTGCCTAATCGAATCGTCGAGATAAGCTTTCCGGAGCGAATCGGCACGTTCGTTACGATGTTTAAAGTACTCCTGAGGATTGGCCATGAAATTGACATTTTTCTTGAGACCAGGGGTCGACGCGAAATTGCGCAGTCCTAAACGCAAATCGTTCGCCGTTAAATTGAACTCCTTCATTAAAAAGTCCGACTTCAGGATCGATGCCTGGATGGCTGACAAGCTGTTCTCACTCGGTTCCTCGGGACCGTTCATACAGGAAACCACTTTTGTTGATGTCGAATTTTTTATTCGGTTGCTGTTTTCTACTTTCGTTTCAACGACATCGATATCGGAATTGATGTTTGCTAGACCGATTTCCGGAATTGAAGTTTTGCTGATTGTTCTTGCTTGCTGTTCATTGGCAATCACATCTTTATTGCAGAAGTCATTATCGATAATATCAGACGAAAACCTCACTGTTTTTTTCAACAATTCATTTTCTGATTTATGACAAGGTTTTTGTAAGGTTTTCACACGTATATCCTTGCCTGTATCGCTTTTGATGATTTTGTTTAAATGCAAGTCCTCTGATAATTTCTCATGTTCTTCTGATTTGGTTTCCAGTAACATTTTGCTGATTTCCTTATCAGGATCAAAATCGTCATTCTCATACAAAATTTCAATACGTTTCCTCAGCCTATCTTTCTTCTTCAAATCGTCCAGAGACATGTACCTCCTTTGCGAATGATTATTATTGAAATACTTCTCTTGCATGTCGTTAATTCTCTGATTAAGTTGATTCAAGGTCAGAACCAGTTTCTTGTTCTTGGCAGCATCCATTTTGCTTTTAACTGCATCCAAAGTATTTCTTCTTCTGGCAATTTCACTTTGGCTACTTTTCCCGCTGATTTTGTGACGACTACTTGATGAAATGCTGGGACACAAAAGCGAATTGCTCAATGCAGAACTTCCATCTTCATTTTGATACGTGATCAGCTTTTTGATTTCCTCCAGTTGATTCGTTGAAACGCTTTCATCATTTTCTGTGTCCGCAATCAATTTTTGAATCTCCGGCTTGCATTCCCTTACCATTTCCGAATACTTTTCCTCCATCTGTCTCAGCCGTTCCACAAGTTGCAAAGCACACTCGTCGTGTATACGCGGCGTGTAAAGTGACGAACCTTTAGAAAGCGCTTCATCTTCCAAAGCGAATTGCTTCAATGGACGTGCGTTCAATGGTTTTTCGTTTACAAATGGATATCGTTCATTTGCTTGCACTACTTTCGTGCTACTTTTCTTCGCCACCATGAACTTATCCGACAGTTTGCTGTTTAGATTCTTTGGAAGCACTGTAGTTCCTTTACGTAAGGAAGGCAAGGTGGTCGATTTGAAATGTTTGTCCTCGTATGACTTCACGTACTCTGCATAGTGTTGGCGTGAACGGAGCAGTTCCGTTTCGGGAATCGCTTTGGTGCCACCGAACAATCTATTCACTTTGATCGATTGCGCCAGTGCGCCGCGACGCTCGCTTTCTAAGAGGTTTCTGGGATTATCCGGTCGTCCGCGTAATTTATAATTAAACATACTGCAGTTATTTTGTAGAAATTGTGTAAAACAGTGTATAGACTGTGGAATATTTGATGCGTTGTTGCATAATTGACAAAAACGTGACAGAAATCATAACCTTTGTTTTTTTTTTCTTTTAGAAATTAAAGTTGGTCCAGGAGGTCCTCAAGATAATAATCAATTGAGTATAGTCGGTGGTGAGTACATTTTTTCTCTTATTCTTAATTCGTTTCATTTTTATTCAGATTCAGTATTTTATGTGTAGTGCACTATGACTTACAATTTTAAATTACTATTAGTAGGTTTACATGGTAACTGCTAACTTTCAATGCACATTCAGTTAATTCGCATTTCGCAATGTGAGGACTTTAGGGACTGTAAAGACAGGTACATAGATTGGCACAGAGTAAACCATTCCTTATGTGATTTTTTTTCTTTTCTATTTAAATAGGTGAATGAATAAAATGTCAATTCTTAGGTTTAAAAGTTTTCTTTTGCCGCATTTAAAAAGATATGAAAAATATTTCCAGAAATCTGGAAAAATACAGATAAAATTTCAGTTTGGGTTTTGAGAATGATTATTATGCTCCATAAATGAACTGTGAAAATTAAAACACTGACTTTTGAGAAAAATTATTTTTTATATTCTAGGCCAGAAATGGTCACGGTGCACTTAAAAATTGTTTACGGAAAGCAAAGGAGTTTAAAATCAAATTTTATTTCCGATTTTGATTAAAAACAATATACTCATTAAAATAAATGTTAAAATTAAAAAATCGTTGGAGTGACTTTTGAAAAAGTTGACTAAAATGAATCACTTCTTGTACATACGCTACAAGCGGGGACACCGTGAATTTTTAAAAATTATTTCCAGAAAATCGTAAAGATATAAATATAACATAAAATATAAATTCAATAAATATCCAATAAATTAATTTTCAGCATTGCAACTCTGAAGTTGAGTAAAATTATTTCAGGCAGTAATTTAAAATTAAACTATTTCTTAAGAATTCCAAAAATCGGATTTCCCCAAAAGCAAACTTTGATCAAAAAAAAAAAAATGTTTTGCCTTACAGTGACGAATAATTCACTTAAAAAATGTATTTATAAATTTGAACCCAAACCTAAAAATTATGTTTTCAGAAATCTTCAAAAATTGTTTTTTTATACTTCTATAACACTGAAAGTATAAAAAAACAATTTTTGAAGATTTCTGAAAACATTTATAGCTCCTCTGTACATATAGTTCACTGCTAATTGAATTAAATGAAAACATTTTGTAAGTATAATCTTTTTATAGTGCTACTTAAAAATTGTGTGGATTATCTATCCGCTTGATATTTTTGATAGGTAAATTTTAAACCCTTACAATGTTTATTAAATCAAAATGAATAGAATGCAATGGATTAAGGGAGATTTCAAACACAAAAGCAACAAAATAATATTGTGCCTCGTATATGTTAAATACATAATGAGAGAAAACAAGCGAATTGGGTATTGTTTTGTTTAATTTATTATTAAAATACCTATTTTTTATGAAACAAAACAGTTCCTTTTAAATTAGCAATATTCAATTCTGTTTTTATTTAAAAAGAGTTTACTTTAACATTAAATTGTTGCTTTGTTGCTTCTATCAGTAACAATCTCATTCTGACATCTTCATTCAGTGCTGATTTTTCATCAGATTATTCCCCGCTCAAATATACACAACTGTAATGATTGATAGCGATAAGCGACATGAGCGCACACAAAAGAAACGAATGAATAATGCACTCGTCGGTCCGAAATTGTATAAGGAAAGATTAAATTAGAGGGAAGGGGCAATTTCACGCTTAAATAACTAATGATTCGACGGAATTCTGTTGTTGCAGGTCTGGCTGAGCCGGCTCGTGGACACCGGTCCCGGGAAACAGAAGTTTTCTCCTCGGCTTCCGCCACAATCGCTTCCTCGTTCTGCTTTCACGTCCTGCTAACCCATTTAGTAGCGAGGTGACACCAGCACTTCCTCCACTAATCGAATCACGACATTTTCCACCATTCACTTTGGATGTTATATATGTATAGATTGTAAAAAGACCGTTTTCTACTTCCACTGACTCGCTCTCCATCCAAAACTGATGTGCAATTTTTGAACTTGTGCACTTCTTGTAAAAATTCATCCTTTGTAAATAAAAATTTAATAATTTATTAAAAAATAAAAAAATAATTGAAACAAAAAATGTAAGAAAGTAGATACTACTGAGTGGATTAATGAACTTTTTATATTTGTATATTGTGACAACTCATTTTAAAAGTAATAATTAAAATAGTGTCATAATGTTAAACATTCCATTTGAACAAAAAAACTGTTATCAAATGCCACGGCAGCACTCCCCTATAATATGACTTAATTGTTTTTTACAGTTTCAGTATCTATATGCATAATTCAGAATTAAAAAAATAGCCAGTAATTTGTGTAAATACATAAAAAGTAAGAAGAAAACTACCGAAAATTGTAGTTAGAATTAAGATTAATATTTTTAGTGGTCTCTTGTTGATTTCATTGATTTTATTCTAGGTGACAAAGGTTTTAGATTCTAGGCAAATGTTTCCTCTGTCATTTAGTCATCAATGTTGAAATGCATTCGCTTTGTTGCTATAGTACAGCAGAATTTTAATTTTCTATCACTTCCTGTTTTTTTCAGAAATAACGTTTTCTTTTTGATTTTATTAACAAAATTTCGTAAACTTCATATCTTGAGAAATATAAAGAAATACAGAGATGGATTTTATACTAAATTGAAGCATTTTGAAAGCCATGTCAAGGAAAAAAAATTTGAATCAGTATAAGGGTGTTTTTTTTTAATTGACCGGTTAACTGTTTTGGGAGAACTATTGCACATTGAACTTTTTTTTTTTTTTGCTTTCATAATTATCCCCGAAGCCCCACTTACCTAAAATATTTTCAGCATTTCGCCACTTTCGGTTATACCGGAAGTTGACATCAACTTTGATATATTAAAAAAGACACCCTAAATTTAATATCATATTTCCATTCGTCTTTAAAAATAAAAATGATTTTGTAAGAAAAAAACTCCTTTAAGTCAACTTTTGAAAGTATTGCCGACTTCCGGTTACTCTTGTAAAATTCAGTGTCTTAATAAAAAAATCATATCTTGTGCATTTTTAAAATTAATTGAACAATTCTTTTAATTAATTATTACTGTAATATGTACGCTTATATTAAATAAAAAAAGAATTCTATAAATGGCACAGGGTGTTCGGAAAGAATTCTCAAAAAATATAATTTAAAATTCAAAATAACTTAATTTTTTTTAAAGAACTATTCATTTTTAATTCTGTATTATTATTCAGCGTAAAAAGACCTTTAAGAAAAGTTATATCTGGTAATTAATCGATGAATACTTTTTAAGTTATTTCAAGATAAAGGTGACGTCACCATTTGTAATACTAACTAACGGAGATTTCGTTTCTTTGGAATAACTCAAAAAGTATTAATCGTAGACTTATCAAATAAAACTAACTTATAGGTTTTTTATATATAATATCAAATAATGATATTAAGTGAAAGTTGGATAGTTTCATTTGAAAAATAGAATTTTATATTTTTTAATAATTTCATTTTAAAATGTTTTTTTTTTAATTTCTCGATTACCTTGTACAATGAAACAAATATTATTTTAATTTAATGTACGCGAATACATTTCAGTAATAATTATTAAAAATAACTATTTAATAAATAAAGTAATTGCAAATGATATTTTTGAATTTTTTCTTGATACTTCAATTTTTATAAAAATAACCGGAAGTCGGCTTTATCTTGAAAAGTATGCCGAATAAGAAAAAACAAAACGAAATGGTCTTTATTAAAAAAAAAACAATCGAAAAGTGAAATGAAATTTAGGGTGTCGCATTTAAAATATCATAATTGTTAACTATAATAAAATTGTTTATTGGTCAAATATGACCAGATTGTAATTATACCTATAATAATAATAAAGGAAAATTATTATAGCTAAAAAAAAAAAAATAATAAAATAATTGTTATCAACTTCTGGTAAAATGTTGAAAATATTTTAGTTAAGGCCCTACTTGGGAATAATTAAGATACCATCAATAAAAATAGCTCTATTTGAAATAGTTCTCCCAAAACAGTAAACCAGACAATTTTAAAAAAACACCATGTATAGCATTGAGAAAGTGTAAGAACAGTGTCCTAAAACTTTTGCAAAAGATACCGTTTGTTATAATCGCTTGGCAAGTTAAGAAAATAAAAATGACATGTTGTCCCTGAAACCTTTGTCGCCCGGTATAATATGTGTTTTATCAATTATGGATGACTTTTTTTTTATAATAAAAGAATACGAGAGCAACGCGAGAAATGTATAGTTATAAAAAAGCGAATAGAAAGAAAACGGTGCGTTGAATGTGTGAGCGAAAGGGCATCTAATAAAATGCTAATTCTTAAAAGACTTTCATTCTTCGCCGCTCGTCGGAAAATCTCATACAATTTAAAAGAAAAGTCGAAAGCGGCGAAGAGAGAGCAGAGCGCATGGAAAATGTAATCAAGTACGATTTGGTATTCGTTATCCGGACCGAACAAATGTGCAACTGTAACATACGGACGAACGAATGATTGAACGTTTTTCGGAAACAAATGGAAAGCTACATTTTTCAACGCGCAAAACGCAATGTACAGGGTGTTCCAAATCAATCCTCGGTATCAATATAATCGGTAATGTCTTACCTTAATCATAACTCTATTTAAACAAAAAAATATTATTTTTTTTAAGTTATATTATTAAATTAAAAATATAATTATAAATAAAATGCTTAAAAGTAAGAATAAATGTGATGAAACAATAAGAAAATTATTTATAAAAATGTTTAAAATAATAGTAAACAAGATTACTTATCTATTTTTTTTTGTTTAATTTAATTAATTTAAATTACATTCTATAATTATTAATTTTGTGTATAAAATATACTAAAATAACAAAAAAGAAAACTGAAATTGCAGTAATGCAGTAATAATAAACGATTAATTAACAAAAAATTAATTACAAAAAAATATTTAGACAATAATAATTTTCGACTTACATAATTATTAAAATTATTCCATCTAAATTTAATTTATCTTGATGCTTTTAAAAAGTGTAAATTTTTGCTTAATTAGTTACATTATAAGCATATTGAATTATAATATTAATAACAATTTTAAGCAATTCACTGCTAATAATTAGAAAATAATTTTTTATCCATTGAAGCCTGAAAGTACGGACTTCCTAACCGTATTTCAAAAAATCTTTTTTTTTTTGTACCAAACAGCAGTTGTGTTGGTTGAACGATTGCCATAATTATAAATAATTAGTAATTACAATTAATTAAAATGAATAATTTTTGCGTAAATCGTAGTTTCGGGCCTTGGATAAAGTGAAATTGTTTACGACACTTGACCGGGAAGTTTTTCCTCCAACTGAAATATTTTACGGCAGGAAATCAAACTTTCCGGCCTAGTATCGCAATATATTATTCTAATATTCTATTCATTCATTCATTCATCCTATTAAAATTACTTATGTGATTAAATAAAAAAAAAACTAAAAGTTTTTAAACAAATTTAATTTAATTTAGGAAATTAAAACAAAAATTAAATTTTTGAAAGGCTGTGTTGTTTATCAATGAGAGACCTCTAAAATTTTTGTTTAAAATGTAAATTATAAGTTTCATTAATGAAATAATAATAATTTTTATATCGAAATAATAATAATTGTGTATTAAATGAGAAAAAAAAAACATATTGATGTATGAAAGAAACATTTTAATTACACAATTCCTATGTAGATACTCGTAACATGGAAAGTATGAAAAATGGAAAACTAATTATAAAAAAATATAGGTATCTGAACTGATGAAAACTGTAATCACTAAATTGAAAAATTGAAAAGAAACAAAAAGTGGTGCCAAAATACTATTAATGTTCAATAATATAACTGTTTAAAGAAAAACATCATTTTTTGTGAATTCGCTGGTTTATCGATGATTTACCCGAAAAAAGCAGATACGGCTACATGTAATTACACTCTTTAAGCTCTCATAATACAGCTCGATAACGATAATTGTAGTTAAGTGAAATGTAATATTAATGCAGTTACTTTAAGATCAATTAGAAGTGTAATATAAATAAATAGTGTAAAATAAAAAAATACTATAACTACTAAAACAATGATTATTGTTATTATTAATATTTCAGTTGCTGCTTTCAACAACGAAACTAAATATGCATTTTTATAGATGCAAGGGAATTTAATCAACGTAAAAAACCGATATTTCATTATTTGTATTATTATTATTTTGTTTCATTTAGTTTTATTAATTGGAAATACTGCTGGTACATGTGTTTGATCTTCTACAGTGGATTGTTAGTTTGTTACATTTTTTTTAATAATTCTCTCCTAAAAACATTTTTTTAAATTATTGTTTCATTGGAAATGTATTTACACATTTTATTGTAAAATATGAAAATATTCGGGTAACTATTTTTTTTGCATTCCGGCCTGAAGGGACGTGTCTATGGCCGCGATTTAATCCATGTATTACTTCTTTTATTGCCGCTCAATGTGATGTGAGTTTCGACTAGTTTGCACATTAGGATAGTGAACTTATGTGGAGCTTTTTTAAACCAAAAATGCTATACCAATAAATAATCACTTTAATAAATTTTATTGCTTATAACTTATACAGGGTGTCCCAGCGAAAAGTATCCACCCAGAATAACATGAAAACTACTCATTTTAAGAAAAATCCCTGAGACACGTCAATTTTTGTTGTTAGGGGGACATCTTTTGGAATATT